>JADRCD010194444.1:0-10919 GCA_019843815.1 Montemys delectorum | reverse complement strand
TTTCTGCATTTTATTTTCCTCTTGTTCTATTAGTATGCTTGACGTATTCTCCTAACACATTTAACTATGTTGGATACACCGCTAAACTTTTTAAATTTGGCACGTAAATTGTGTAGACATATGGGGTGCCATGTAATTTTTTTAATACACATTTCACTATGTAATATTCACACCAGAGTAAGTGTGTGTAAACACCTATAGCTCCTTAAATATTTATTCTTTGTGGTGAGAATATTTAAATTTTTCTTGTATCTTCTCTGGAACATACAGGGCATTGCTCTCTTTAGGCTTGAGCTGCTGGCTTCACGTTTGAACTTTGATGGTTTTCTTTGCTGTTGTTTTAGTTCTTTGCTGGCTCTTGCTTTGAGACAGTCTTATTCTATAGCCCCAGGAGGCCTCAAACTCTCAGAGGCTCTACTGCCTTCACCTTCCAAGTACTCTGGATTACACAGGTAAACCACCATGCCTAGCTTTCATATTGATTTTACTAGCAACTTTGCCAGCCCATTATAGTTTATATAGAAATTCTTTTGAAATGTTTTTTTTTTGCACATTTCTATTTCTTCTGAACAGTAGCTTGTTGCTTTCTATCATTTATTTTTATGCGGCAGCTATCTCTGGTGTGTTCAACAAATCTCCATGGGTCTCCCGTTGACAAAAGAGTCCACTTTCCTGTTCCATTCACAGAAAGCTTGACCTCATAATTTGTGGTACCCAGTGGCACCTTGTGAGAAGCTGGACTACGTTTGAGCAATTTGGCTTGTTATTGTGCTCCGGAGTTATTGTAAGAATATGTCTCAGGTTAGTTCCAGAGGAGTTGGAACCAAAACCGTTCAAAAACCGGTGGCACTGGCAGAAGGCAAGAAGAATTCTGAAAACATCTTAGCTGACTGGACAGCTACTGGCATGAGGAAATGCTTTTGCTGACACCCCATAGCTATGTTTGTGGTTGAATGCTAGACAACACTATTGGGCAATCGCTGACCTACATGGTTTGTGATAAAGGCAATTCTTTTAACTTGGTCCCTGTTCATCATACTTGTGTGTTTTATAAAATGAAGATAATTACTATTTACGTATTTGCTTTAATGGTTAAAAAAACAGATTTTATTTTGTGCCATGTGTGTATGCAGGCACACTAATACCACAGCATGCTTGTGGACGTTGGGGGACAACTTGCTAGGACCAGGTCTCTCCCATCATGTGGGTCTGGGGATCAAGCATAATCCTCAGGCTTAGTGGTACTTACCTCTTACCCTCTGATCCATCTCACTGGCCCTTAACTTTTAGAAGATACGTTTGTGTGTATGGGTGTCTTTCTGCATGTTTGCCTGTGCATCACGTGTGTAGAGTGCCACTAGAGGCCACAGTGGGTGTTGAGTTCCTTGGAACTGGAATGGTTGTGTTGGGAATCAAACCTGGGTCTCTGAAAGAACTCTCGGTGCTCTTAACCATGGAGCCATCTCTCCAGCACTCCTTAATGTTGGTTTTTTGTTTTGTTTTGGTTTTGGTTTTGGTTTTGGTTTGGTTTTTTTGTTTTTGTTTTTTTCCGAGAGAGAGGGTTTCTCTGTGTAGTCCTGGCTGTCCTGGAACTTACTCTGTAGACCAGGCTAGCCTCAAACTCAGAAATCCACCTGCCTCTGCCTCCCAAGCGCTGGGATTAAAGGCGTGTGCTACCACCGCCAGGCGGTTTTGTTTTGTTTTGTTTTTGTTTTTGTTTTAACATAAAAGAATATTGAGCTCTTTTCAGATGCTTTTGCTGCATCTAAGACCATCATACAAATTTGCAAATACTAATAAGGAAAATTACATTGGTTTTTATCCTGGGCATAAACTAAACTGAGCCATTATCACATATTAAAAACCATCTGTATGTGTGCCATTATAGTTGAAATATTTACTATATTTTTCAAATTTGGTTTGCTAGCATTTAATTTAGGATTATTATATCTAATAAATCTTCATAAAATGCATTCTTTTCATACTGTCCTTGGGGCAACAAGATTAGAGCAGCCTCACAGACTGCAGACTCTACATTATTTGTAACAATTTTGTTGTTTAATATTATTTTTAAAGTATTATCTAACCCATCATCAAGCATAGTTTTCAACAGAAAGTTTAATTATTTCAACAATAGCTAAACTTAATGGTTCTAGGACTATCATTTCCCCTTTTTTTGTACTTTTAATAAGTCAATTTTAAAGAAATCTTTGTATTTCATCTAAGTTTCAAATTTTAACAGAATTATTCTTCATATATTTTACTTCACTATCTGTAGGATTTGTAGTAATGCCTCACATTTCATTCTTGACATTGTTTTCTTCCCTTTTATTCTTGATTAGTCTCACCAGTTTATCAGCATGTGGGCTTAAAAAGCAAACTTATAAACATCTGTTGGTCTTGAAGCTCAAGCATAGACAAGAGTTAGCAGCCTAGGACTCTACTTGGTATGGGACACACACACACACACACACACACACACACACACACAGCACCAGGCGTTCTTTTATGATCCTCACCCACATCAAGCTGTGCACACTCAATTCCAAACAATGCAGTTAGTCCCCCCTTCTCTTAACCACCACTTTTGATTCTTTTCAATTGCACTACAGTTACATCCAGGCATGGGGTCGAGGGGCAAGGGGGAGGCAGGCCCTGGCTTAAACTGGTTTTGTGTGCATACTCAATAGGGCAAGCTGTGCCCTCTAAATCAGCTTTTAGGGAGACCCCCCCCCCCATTGCCATTACACCTATGCACAATTAGACATGTGTTTGCATGGTTTGTTTTAGGGAGAATTTGCAGTTCATGGAACTGTTTTGGGGATTGGGGTTAGATTTGTCCTTGGTAGACATGTGTCCTTGTTGGGAGGGGGTGTGCCATGAAGGATGGACTTGGAGGTTTCAAAGCCCTCAACATTCCCAGTTAGCTCTCTTTGCCTTGTGCTTGCAGGTCAGATATAAGCTCTCAGCTGCTCTACTGCCAGGCCTGCATGCTTGCTGCTGCATGCTCTGCCATGATGATGGACTAACTTTCAGAAAATGTGAGCAAGACCCCAATTAAACTCCTTCTTTTATAAGTTGCCTTGGTCATGGTGTCTCTTCACAGCAATAGAACAGTAGCTAAGAAACTATGCTTAACATTAGATGCATTAAGGAAGGAGTATGCACACTGAGCAAAGGCTTCTGTAACCTAAACTTGTCAATCAAGAGAAGCACTAAACTATACCATTTGGCAACCTGGCCTTTTTAAAATCTTAAAAAGCCTGTAAGAAGCCCTGGACAAAAACCTGGAGCTCCCAAGACTATTCTGAATAAAGTTACCTTGCAATTTTTAAAATCTCTGTGCACCTTTACCTCACTATTAAAATGCCAAGAACCTGGAAACACTTGGACCAGACCCCCAACTACTGATATCAATCCTATAGTATGTCTATAATCTGCCATCCTACAATATGTCTATAATCTGTCTGCTGTCCGCACTCTCATCTTTAACTCTCTTTCTGTTTTCACTTATTCTGTTCTTCTCTATAAAAACACATGAGGGGGCTGCACTGTCTTCAGTCTTCATCCATTCTATCTTCTGCTAGAAGTGTTTATATTTACAATAACAGTAATGAGTGCTGCAGCAGCTTTATCTAGACTGTTCTATGAAGAGTTTATTATTTCAAAATAAGATACATCTACAAAAGCACATACTGGAATACCATACAACTGTAAAAATTGAGTATTAGTATGTAAATAGAACCAGGAAACACTGTAAAGAAAAATATGCAGTATGAATCACTTCTACCCTTGGTGAAAACAGGGTGGAATGGGATAAGTCTGGATGAAATGGTGGCTTCTTGTAAAATATACTTTTTTACAGAGCCACTTACTCTGAGACAATAGCATCTTATGTAACTACAAGGTGATTTCATAGTCACAAGTCTGTGTCACAACTCACCTTTAACTTAAGCAAGCATTGTTTCCTGAACTCAAATGACTCAGACAGAGGTGGGGAGCATGAGGGCGGCCCAAGCATCCACACAAAGGCTTACATCAGTTTCAGCTATGACTTTATTCTCACTTAACATCACAAACGAACGGACATCACATCTCACACTATTGCTTTTACATGAAATCAAATGCTTGATGCAAAATAGACAAAAATTTAAGTTACCAACTGGTACTTTCCCTCCAGGGAACACTACAGCTTAAATATTTATCAGGACTTTAACAAAACATAGAACTACCCTACCAAAGTCAATGTGGTTGTGGGTCCTACTTACACTACATTTAAAACTTTTATCTCATCAAAAACTGGAGATAGAAAAAAAAATACACGTCATGATTTTTCTCAGAATGTGAAAGAGTCATCTTCATTTAAAAGCCATTTGTGTGGAGAGGCTATGACACATGAACATGATGACAAAGCCTCCCCAGACGCACCATCCTTTGGGGATTAGAGTAGAGCACCTGTCCTGGGGATGCAGCTGCTGGTCCCCAGTTATAAACTGTCACCATCCTGGGCAAAGCTCCATCTTCTATGCTGTTGTTCTCCTCTGCTGCAGAAATGAAGGGTTGCTTTTTACACCCAAGTAATCGTTTTTCTTTGAGCAAAACTTTTAATCAAAATCTCTTTCGCTGAATAGTCTTAAGAGACAGAATGATATGAATGATGGCCAATGTTAAGGAGAGAATAAATGCTGCATACATTTTCATAGAAAAATAACACAAATCTAAGTAGCTATAAAAGAGAAAGAAAGAAAAAACAGGGTAGAAATTTTTAAGAAAAAGAGTCTGATTTTTGAACTGTAAATGGTGCCAGTTTAAGTTCATTTTTATACCTAGCTGTATTGTTACATTTATTTACAAAGAGCCTGGTCTAGGTTTCATGATACCCAAGCGTCTCCCATGTTTAAAAAGATTGTCTTTCAGAGCATTTGAACTGTTGAATGTTGTGGTTATATTTTTATGCTACTCTTGTCACTGGTAAAATGTCTTCACTATCACATGTACAAGAGTCCATCTCCACATCAATTCTACTTGATTTAATCTAAAAATAACATAACTTTCTTGTAATTCAATGCCACTACTATCGATTGCTACATTGTAATTTTACTAGTCCTAGACACAGGTGAGCATCTAAACATGGGCTTTAAAACTGCATGAAGTTCTGATGTTTGCTGCGAGTAAAGGAAATAGACTGTACTGTTCCTTTCCTGCATATGCCAAGCCCACTGGCCAGGGGTTCCTGGTACATTCTAGTGTACAACTAGTGACAGTCAAGCTCCCAGAGTATCAGAACTTTGAAGCTGGAATTGGCTGTAAGATCAGTTCACTATATAATTATCTGAAATGGCTAATGATAATTTTAACAACAACAACAACAAAACAATATCTGTAATGTACAAACAAAGGAGGATTTAAAGACTGTGACATTAACCAAACCATGACACTATGCTCTTAGCATCATCAGAGGTTTTTTCTGCCAGGAAGTAATTACTTATTATTATCATTAATTATTATTTCCTCTTTCATACTTCAAGTAGTCTTTTTTATTACATATGCTGATAAAGAGTTAAATCAGTCCAAGATCTAGGTTGCTCAAAGATTAAAATACATGCACAAGTACTTTTAGTACAAAAGTTAAAGACTAGCACAGCTGCTTTCCATGGAAGACTTCACACTATAATACAAGAACAGTAATGGTAAACATGTGCTCCTTGTTAGGGCTTTGCTACACAATACATCATAAAACCTGGATAACAAAAGATTTTTCAAAAATAAAATTATTATATTACCAGGGCCAACAAGTTCCCTATAAGAAATCAATTATTAAATTCCTATAATACTGTAAAGCTAAATCCTTTCTAGTATTACAAAACAAACTTACTTTTTAAAAAAAAAAAAAAAAAAAATTTTTATTTTAAAAGGAAAAACAATTTGAACCCAAGCACTGCAAAGCAACACTATACATTACTCCAGCTGTGGCTCTCCTGTGAGACATCAGAACCACCCTCCCCTTCTCTGACAAGTGTGAAGACAGGCTTGTCAGAAGACATGAACAAATTGTGGGAAAGCAGCAAACTTTCCTCTATACACAAGCTAGTCTTTAAATACCTGATAGTAAAAGATGTGCAAAACATCACCATGTTTTAAACTATCATGTTTGGGAGACTGGTTTCCACAAGACTTAGGCAGTGGTTCTAAGTCCAATCATCTTTCCTATCTTTAGGTTCTTTTAGTTTTGCTCTGAGAACAAATCTCTAAAGCATGTCAAGAGGAAACCACCCCATTAGACTCTCCTCACCTATAATCCTCGACAGTACTTGCTGCCCTCCTGAGACTTTGGAGAATAAAGCTATACAAAAATGCACAGTCATGATCCAGGCTATGGTAGCACCCCCAGCCTGCTAACCCAGGCCCCTACAACATTACCCAGAAACACCAGAGTCAAAGCAAGGGCAAGCAAAAGTGAACAGCAAGTCAAACACATCAATGATAGGGAACAGATGTCTAAAAAGCTCTTAGTTTTCGTCTTGTATAAACTTCAAAGACAGTTTTATCAAAAAAGAAACTGTTTTCAAAAGCAATCCGGATTTTCTCAGCAGAGGCACCTCCTGTCTAAACACACAGGCAGAGGTTCTCCCAGGGGGCTCTGAGGAAGGTTCCTTCTACAGCTGATAAAAGCAAATGTCGAGCTGGAATAAATGCCTAGAATCCTTAGAACAAGACCTCCAACATGGGCTACTTATAAATAAGTAGCTAGTCATCAATACTGCCAGTTCTCATTTCTGTTAGTCAGTCACCAGGGAAACCAAAAGGAAGCCATGATTGTCCACCTTTCCTGACAGAGCCATGCTCTCTCTGCTCCAAGGATAGGACATCTTGACAAGAGCTAGAGACACAAAGAAAGCCTCAGAAATAAAAAGACAAAGAGCATTCAAAAGCCACTTCCAGAGCGAACGGTAACCCTGCAGTTTAAAACTAACACCAGCTTGGGAGCACCACACATAAACTGAGAACAGATTCGTGCACATTCTGATCAATTGGCTAACGATAAATATACCTGATTTATACTTTTAAACTAACAGGCTAAGACACAAGTTCCTAACTGTAGTTTGTGTGGCTCTGGAAGGGCTCTTTGGAAGGGTAAGGGACCTTTGGAGAACAGTGTATAAACAACTGTAAACATACACTGATTGTCTGCTAGCTTTCTTAAATAGAGTTTCTGAAGTATTTTTTGTAGGAAATTATATGAGCATAGTTAATCAGATAATTTCTATAATAACATATAAATTCTGTTGTGTGTGCAAAACATGGTAGAAAGTGAAGATCCTCGGGTGCTTCATGTTTTCAGGGTGAGCACAGCATTGCAATCCATCAAGAGTCCCTTGATCCTCTCATGAAACTTCTCTCGGTACAAGTTGAAGTACATAATGCTCTCTGGCTCTTCCTCAAGCCAGAACTTGTCAAATTCATAGACAAGGTAACCTACAAGTAAAACGCAAACACACGTCCACAAGAGTAAAATCATCTGTTTAGGCCATCTTCAGAAAGTATGCATGCATCTTGGGCCAGGAAGGGGGCTCAGTAGATAAGGCTGCTTGTCATGAGTTCAAATACAGAGAGTAATGTATAAAGTACACTTAGAGATCATCTCCCACTATTCTCCTGGGTAGCAAAGATCTTAAACAATAAAATGATAAGCATTAGCTCTGTACTTCAGAGGCCTTAGATTAAAAACTCTGTATTCTGCCTCCTTGAGAGTTAGAATTGCTCTTGGCCGGGCGGTGGTGGTGCACACCCTTAGTCCCAGCAATTGGGAGGCAGAGGCAGGTAGGAGTGTTCTAGGCCAGCCAGGGCTACACAGAGAAACCCTGTCTTGAAAATCCACCCCCCAAAAAAAAAAAGAAAGAAAAAGAAAAAAAGAAAAAAAAAAAGAATTGCTCTTGCCAGGTCTGGCTCTGACCAGACCAGATACTCACAGTAAAACTGGTGGAAGTGCTCCATCGTTGGCACCCCGGGGACAAAGTTGTAGAGGTGGAGCTTCAGGGCCTCACTCTTCAGTAAGCTATAAGCCATCTCTGTAAGGTTGATTCCAACAATTGCATAAGAATACCTACGTCAGAAACACGGCCAGTTACACAGCTAGCTGACAACATGTAAGAGGCTTACTGTACTAGCTCACCCAAACTGCCTCTGCTGCGCTCCCGACACAGGACTACTTGGCAGTGACCGCTCTGAACTCAGTCAGAAAGATCAAAGTGCTTGTTTTCTGAAGGCTTTTATTTTCTGAATAGAAGCTAAGAAGTAAAAATAAAAGCTCTGACTGTGCACCTATACACACCATGCTTTATTGCTCTAGTTATATATAAAGCAATATGAAGCTAATAACAAGGGCTCAATTTGCATTTCCTTAACCATTTTCATTCTAACTCTAATTTTCCTATTTCAATGTTCGTTTCTCCTTCTATTTTGAAATAGTTCTGGAAAAAAAGGATGAGCCCCATCTTTGTTTTATAAACTACATCATGTGATAAAATTTATTTTAGAATACATAGAACATTTATGATCATTTTTCTTTGAAATAGTTTATATTATCCTTTCTGCACTTTCAATTGTTAAAATAACATCATTTTAGGATCCATTTTGAAATGCATAGTCATTCTTACCTCAAGAGTCTACTTTTTTAAATGTTTGCCCAGCTTACCCTAATTTGGGGTGATTTGAGCGGGAGAGAATCTGATGCGCTTCACTGGTGTAGTTTTCACTGAAATACCTAAACAAGTCAAGGAAAATGATGAAGTGAGATGTCCCACGGAAAGCAGAGTAAACACTTCAGAGCAAGCACCTGCCACTGTCAGCCTCGCCGCCACAGCCACTCCATCTCTACCCCAAGCCACTTGATGGCTCAGAAAGGTTTCTGAGTCCAGATATGACCCTACAGCATCAGGCCTATAAATAAGGGACAGACTGGCTCTCGGCAAGACCATTTCAGCAGTCACCTACAAAGACATGTCCTATTTGCTTACAAAAGAAGAGTTTTGAAATCTGCTAACTCTCCTCCCTGTTCCATAGGAAAGTGCAGCACTATCTGTCCTGTCTGCCACAGCTGGAGTGTGCGCTTGGTACGCTGCTGATGCGCAGACCATTACTGACGGATGTGGATCCTGGCCATGCTCTAACTATGGTGAAGACACTGCTTGCCGTTAGAGGTACACCAAGCCCCCTTGGCACAGTCTAGAGTCAGACTCTGGTAAGTTATTTACACTCCAGGCTCAGTAGGACTCTCTTCTAGGGGAGGCAGGAAGTCACTTAAGATCTCTAAAGATCACTGTGTGATTTAACTTCAGGAAGCAGAACTATAAAGCTTTAGGCATTGCCTAAACATACATGCCTTTATAATTTAAAATAGCATAGATCTTGAAATCTCATTATGGAGTATCCTTCCCCCCAACAGCTTTATCCACATTGACCTAAACAATTTTCTCAGTATTAGTTTAGTTCAATTCAGATTTTTTTCACTTTAAGAATTATCCAAAGAAACTATTGGCTTCCCACTCTCAACATTAGTTACTACAGTCTGTAAGTCACGACCCACAAATAAACTCCAACACTCTAGACTGTACACCTGCATATCTACAGAGCAGAGTGGTTCTCAACTCTCCTAATGCTTTGATTCCAACCACAAAAGCGCTTCACTGCTACTCCATAACTGTAACTTTACTATTGTTATAAAGCATAATGTAAATATCTGATTTGCCACCCCTAAAGTGGGTCACAGTCCACACACTGAGAACCACTGGTATAAGACCTCGATCTTGCACTTGCTTACTAGAACAGTGCTGACTATCAGTTGTGACGTATATTGCATATTTGGGATTGCAAGATTGTAGCCTAAGTGCTAAGGGAAAAGGCAAGTTGTTACAGCATGATACTTGGGGGTTCAGCTCAGTGGCCAGAGGTAGTTAGGAGCACGTCAGCTAACCTGGTCATCCCCCAAATGGAATCAGAGCCCACACAGTGGAAACGAGAAGGCAAGACCAGAAAGGGACGTTCATCACTCTAAGCAGATGTCAGAGTGAGGCAGAAAGACAGAGGAAGGGGAAGACACGGGAAACACAGGTAAGCACATATGCACACACAGACGTGTACACACAAGAGACAAACCCCAGCACATGCACATGTATACACATACACACACACACAATGTCTTTGAATGTTGCCAGCACACTAGCAAACATGTACATTATATCTAAGAAATCTTAGAGTTAATATGAAGCAACTGCAGAATTTCATTCAGCCAAGGAAAGGAAAATTTATTTTCACTTACACAAGATTGATCAATCCGAGTATGCCCATGCCTCTGAAGTCTGTTTTGGGATCATCACCTTGGAAACCAATGTCTGCCCACTGCTTGGAGATCCGGGCCTTCAACTTTTTTGTGGGCATCAGAAGAGTCCAAAGCTGCACAAACATGCTTTTGTGTTACAAATAGTAGGAATGTTCTTGGTTTATTGGGACATTTTCCTTTTCTTAGTTTATCTAATGCATAATTGAACACCTTAAGTTCAACAACCTTTATATGCAGATTCTAAGACCAACAAGGGCTGTATTTAAAACACAGTATATCTACTCCAACCAAAATGACTGTTGTGAAGAATCATTTTTTAAAAGCAAACACCACGGAAATCTAGAACAATGATTAGTAAATCTGTGTTTACTAACCAATATATGTATACTAACATTAAATTGTTTGGGAAGAGCAGTCTTGGGTAAATGGACCCATATTTGGCTTGAACAGGCTATGCTGTAATGCCGGGTGGTTAATTTTTATTAAAAAGAAAGAGAGAGAGGGTGGAGGGGGGGATGAAATAAAGGGAAATTAATTCTGAGGGAGGGGATCATGGAATAATTTTTTTTTTTTTTTTTTT
>JADRCD010194443.1:19394-42135 GCA_019843815.1 Montemys delectorum | reverse complement strand
GTCTCCAGCACTTTGAACTTTCCTTTGGGTGAAGAGCAGATCTCAGGGAATGGAGTCTGGGCCTGCATAGGGCAAGCAAGCACTGTCCCACTGAACTACTTACTCCCTGTGGCTTTGTTTCATTGACTTAAACTTAATGACTGAGGACATAGCTCGGCGGGAGGCAGAGCATACAATGGAAGGCAGAGCATACAATGACACCAGGCCCTGGTTCTGATCCCCAAGCACTTAGGCTTGTGCGTGCCTGTCATCCCAGTTGGGAGGTAGAGGCAGGTTCAGGCCAGTCTGGGCTACAACCTCCTAGTTTCTTTAGTTTCGTGCACTAGCCATCATCTACTTACATTTTCTTCTGCTGCTCAATCTGCTTTTCTTTCTTCTCATAGTATTCCATAATCTTCAATCTTTGGGTTTGCACAAGACGACCTTTCTCAATGTTGAACTCTTCTTCTGCCTACGAAGAGTTAACATGCCTGATTACACTGGGCCTGGCTGACCCTTTTATGTGGGGCTCCCAGGAACCCGGAATACTTTCCATGTCCGCTTAGCCCTTATCTGAAACAGAAAATCTACTGCAATAGTCTCCTCAAAGACTACTTGGGGTTTTTTTGTTGTTTTGTTTTGTTCTCATTTTTTCGATACAGGGTTCCTCTATATAGCTGTCCTGGATCTCTTTCTGCAGACCAGGTTGGCTTCAAACTCAGAGATCCACCTGCCTCTGCCTCTCAAGTACTAGGATTAAAGTCTGTGCCACTGCATTGGCTTGTTTTTTTAAATGAGTATGCCATGTGCTTGCATGTGCTTATGGAGGCCAGATGATATTAGACCCTCTGAGGCTAAAGTTACAGGTAGCCCTGAGCCATCAATACAGGTGCTGGAACCAAACTCTGACCCTTTGTAACAACAGCAATGCTCTTAGCCAATGAACCATCTCTCCAACCCTGACAGTCTTTTTAAAGTTAGAATTTATATATGCCATTGCTTATGACTATTTTCTTTTCCTGGTCATCAACATGTGGGCTCCTGGCTCTATCTTCAGGCAGTACTAAGATTATCAATTTTGTTTTGTTTGGGACTGACACTAACAAAGCTTAGGCTGCTCTTGAATTCCCCTGCTCCTACTTCCTAAATGCTGGGACTTCAGGAATGTGCTACCACAGACTCCTGGAAGTGCTCTTGGTAGTGAATCAAACGTTGATGATTTTTCAAGCAATAAGACTCTATAACCGGGGGCTGGAGAGATGGCTCAGTGGTTAAGAGTACTGACTGCTCTTCCAGAGGTCCTGAGTTCAATTCCCAACACCTACATAATGGCTTACAACCATCTGCAATCTGATGCCCTTTTCTGTGTGTCTGAAGACAGCTACAGTGTACTCAAAAGATAAATACATAAATCTTTAAAAAAAAAAAAAAAGAAAATAAAAAAAGACTACATAACTGAATGAGGTAGAGCACGCCTTTAATCCTCAAACTCAGGAGCAAAGGCAGGCAGATATCTGAGTGTGAGACCAGCCTAGTCTACATATTGAGACCCTCTCTCAAAAACAACAACAAACACAAATTTGAAGACTAGGCTAGGGAGATGGCTTAGCAGGTTGGCAGAGGTACCCGAGACCACATCTGACAATCTAAGTTCCATTCCACAGACCAATGTGGTAAAGGAGAGCTGTGCTCTGACTTTCCACACAAATACTAGAACACGTGCAGGAGCACAATGTGCAGGGAGTGGCCACAGCGGCTAGAAACCAGGTCAGTGTCTCTTGTGTAGGAGAGGGAACAAGTACAGAGACCCGCAGCTGGACAGAGAGAGACCCTGGAACACTCAGTCCTAAATGGAATGTCTTCATCAAACCCTTTCCCTCAGGACTCAGGAAACCCTGTGGAAGAGGAGGTGGGAGAGGCCAGAGGGAGGGAAGACACCAAGGAAACAAGGCCTTCTAGATACAACAGGACTGCCATCCGTGAGCTCACAGAGACTGCGGCCACCTGCAGAGGTCTAAGTCAGGGGAAGGGAACACAAGCTCCCATCCCTATGCCAGAAGCTATCCCCCAATTAACAACAGCTCACAAAGGAAAAAAATCAGTTTTCTCCAATGGAGTCTATGGTGGTCTGAATGAAAATAGGCCGTACAGAGTCACGGGGAGCAGCATTATTGGAGGTGTAGCTTTCTTAAGGGAGGTGTGGCCTTGTTGGAGGAAGTGTGCCACTAGGGGTGGGGTGAGCTTGAGGTTTTAGAAGCTCAGGCCAGGCCTAGTGGCTCAAGTGCCTCTTCCTGCTGCCTTCAGATGCACATGTAGAACTCTCAGCTACCCCTCCAGCACCATGTCTGTCTGCATGCCTCCATGCTTCCCACCATGATGATAGTGGACTAGACCTCTGAACTGTAAGCCGGCCCCATTTAAATGTTTTCCTTTATAAGAGTTGGCATGGTCATGATGTCCCTTCTCAGCAATAAAACCCTGACTAAGACAGCATTTCACGGGGTTATTCAAACCAGACTTAAGGGAGGCCTCATTCCTGGCATAGATGGTCAACACAAAACAAACTGGCACCTTTGGAGATGTTTTGTCTCACGATACTTTGGGCATTCTTTTTAACCTTACATGTCCTTTGTTCTTAATTTGTTTTTATGCATACCTACATATCTTTGTATGTATTTGTGCTTTTTCTTTGTTTTATTTAAAAAATACAATGCATGAGCATGTATGCACATAATAATTAAAATTGTATAAAAATTGTTTTTAGCTGGGCAATGGTGGCACACGCCTTTAATCCAAGCACTTGGGAAGAAGAGGCAGGAGGATTTCTGAGTTCAAGGCCAGCCTGGTCTACTGAGTGAGTTCCAGGACAGCCAGGGCTACACAGAGGAACCCTGTCTCAAAAAAACCAAACAACAACAACAACAGCAAAATTGTTTTTAAGGGGCTGGAGAGATGGCTCAGCAGTTAAGAGCACTGACTGCTCTTCCAGGGGTCCTGAGTTCAATTCCCAGCAACCACATGGTTTCATACAACCATCTGTATGTAATAGGATCCAATGCCCTCTTCTGGTATGTCCGAAGACAGCTACAGTGTACTCACATACATAAAAATAAAAATAAATAAAAATTGTTTTTAAACTTCAAAGCATCTTAACCTACATAGAAATACAAGGTCAGCCTATAGCCTATGGCACATGAGACTCTATCTTAAATATAAGAACAAAAGAATTATGACTTTAGAAAGGTTATTGACTTAACTATTCGGGGCTTAGAACAGGTATTTGAGAAGCATCTGATCCCCTCCAGCTGGAGTTACAATTGTGAGCTGCCTATTATGGATGCGGAGAACCGACCTCAGGTCCTCTGGATGAGCAGTAAGTGCTCTCTGTGGCAGAACCATCTCTCCAGTTAGGGAAAGGTCTAGCCATTTGGTAGAGTGCTTGCACGAATGTCACTCACTCAGTCCCAGCATGGCGTAAGACAGCTAAGATGGTACGATGCCAGTACTTGAGACATGGGAGTCAAGTTCAAGGGCAGTTTTGACTACATTGCGGAGCTAGAGGCCAGCCTGGGAGAGTGACACCCTGTCTCAAAGAAAAAAAAGTAGGGCAATCCAGGGACCCACATGGCAGGAGAAAACTAACTCTGGAAAGTTATTCTCTGTGCTCCACACAGCCCCACCTACCAACAAAAATGTAGTTGGAAAAAAAATCTAAGTGGCACTGGAGTGAGGACTTAGCTGTTAAGCACGCGCTCCTCTACAGAGGACCTGGGCTCAGGTCTGAGCACCCACGCAATCGGCTTTTAACCTCCTCTAACTCCAGCTCCAGGGGACCTAGCAACCTCTGGCCTCTGAGGATACCTACCTGCATGTACACGGTGCCAATTAAACTTGTGTAGTCTCTCGAGCTCGAGTACGCACACACACGTGAGTACACACACACACACACAAATAAGTAAACCTTTTTTTGAAAGACTTCTTTTTTAAAAGATTTATTCATTTTTATGTGCATTAGTGTTTTGCCTGCATGCATGTCTGTATGAGGGTGTAACTGTGAGTTACCATGTGGGTGCTGAGAAGTGAACTCAGGACCTCTGAAAAAGCAGCTGGTGGTCTTAACTGCTGAGCCATCATCTCTCTAACCCCAAAAAGTAAATCTTAAGTATGGCCTTTCTGGTGGTGACAACCTCCCTACGAGAACATGCCTCTCACAAAGGCTCTCCTTCATCCCTCTCCAGAGAAGAGGAAACACAAGAAAAAGCCCCTGGTGCAGAGCCTGCCCCAGTTCCTACTTTATGGATGTGAAATGCCCAGGATGCTAGAAAATCACCACGGTCTTTAGTCAGGCTGCTCCACTGTCCTCTGCCAGCCTACAGGTGAGAAAGCGAGGCTGACAGAAGGATGCTCCTTCAGGAGGAAGCAGCACTGAATCCCCCTGTTTCAAGATGAGTGGGAGCCTTCCAAATAAACACATTTTGTATTAAAAAAAAAGAATAATAATAATAAGTATGATATATATAATGAAATTAGTTTCTTGTATGACATAATAAAAACAAGACACATCTTGGATAGTGGTGAAACATGCCTCTAATCCCAATATTCAGGAGGCAGAGGCAGGAGGATCCCTGTGAGCTCTGCCTGGTCTACATACAAAGTCAGTTCCAGGACAACCAGGGCTACTAAGAGAAACCTTGTGTTGAGAAAAACAACAAAAACAAAAATCTCACCTTTGCATCTATTTCTTCTGCTTTCTCATTGGCTTCTTGTTCGATGAAAGCCATCATGTGCTTAATCTATACGAGAAAAGACATTGTGTTTTAATTCAGTAAGAGAAGACAATGACATCTAACTTCACGGTCATTAGGTAGTTACAAGAGGATTACAGGGCCTGCCTGTCTACAAGGCACCTTCCACGGCAATCAGGATCATGTGGCCAGTGCTGACTGTAGAAGGCACAAGTCTGACTGCTGCAGCCCACTGAAGCACCATCCAGAACAAACCAACAACTGAAGCCTCTTCAGACGCAACGGCTATCATGGCCACTCATTTCAGGTCCTCCTCACCTGAGGGTGTTTAAATATGCCCCACCTTCTGCCTGAACCAGTCTTCACCTGGCTAACACCGCCTCAGGCCCCAGCTTAAAACCATCTCCGGAACCTGCCATTCTCTACTCCCTCTACCAAGCACCTAAGCATCTGGATTCTCTTTCTCCATTTGTTTGTGAGCGTGCCACCTGTAGAAGTCAGCGCTCTCCTTCTACCATGTGTGTCCTAAGGACTGAACTCAACGCAGACCATCAGGCTTGCCTTCAGGTGCTTTACCCAATAAGCCAGCTGTCCTGTCAACTTGACACAATGACACAAGCTAAAGTTCTTTGAAAAGGAGGAAACCACAATTGAGAAAATGTCTCCCTTCCGAGTTCGAGGCCAGCCTGGTCTACATAGTGAGTTACAGGACAGCCAGGGCTACACAGAGAAACCCTGCCTCAAAAAAAAAAAAAAAAGAGAGAGAGAAAATGTCTCCCATGAGATGGCCTGTAGGCAAGCCTGAATGATATTTCTTAAATTAGTGATTTCATATGGGGAAGGCTCAGCCCACTGGAGGTGGTGCCACATCTGGGCGGGTGGTCCTGGGATACACAGAAAAGCATGCTGAGCAAGCCATGAGGAACAAACCCTGAGACAGCTTTTCCATGGACTCTATTTCAGCCTCTGCCTCCAGTTCCTGTCCTGACTTCCTCTGAGATGAATGTGTGAGTGTAATTGAAATAAACTCTTCTCCAAGCTGCTTTTAGTCATGGTGTTTATCACAGCAAGAAAAATCCTAAGACAGAAATAAATGTTATTTTCAAAGTATTTTAAAAGCTCGCCATGGCAGCACATGCCTATAATCCCTACACAGGGACCAGAGGCAGGTGAATCTGCGAACCAGCCTGAGTACAGAGTGAAGCCAGTCTCAAATGTACAGACATACATAGTTTAACGAAGTGATCAGTGTTTATAAATGCTCCAAGATAGATTCAGTTTCCCTGGGTGAAACCAACTCAAACCTGTATTACCTGCATGCTTGGCTGTGCTGGACCTCAGCTACAGATCTGCCTTGATCCACCTAGCTTAGAGCAAAGGCACTCATTTAAAGTCAGGCAGGAGCCTGTTTACAGTCAACCAAAGAGTCTAAGAAATGAGTCAACCCTTAAGGACATTTAACTCCACCCTGAGCTGGGGGAAAAAAAACCAGTCCTTTAAAATGTTTTTTCTCCTCTCTGCTATCAGGAGTCTGATCCCTCAGAAAATCTGATGTAATAAATGACCATACTCTCTGGATTTTAAAAAACAAAAACAAATGTTGAGTGAAGGGAAGGGAGTTTATGGCTCAGTACCTGCCCACTAAGTTGAGGACCTGAGCCCAGCTCCACCTGTACCAAACCAGACAGACACTAAATTGAAAAACAAAAACATTTACAAGTGACAAGGAAAGGGGAGTCTGAGATTCCTTAAGTACCTACTATATGCTTGGCATTTGGACTATGTTCTCCTAGAAATATACTAAAAACACACATTGTCCTTGGATCTGTGGTGTTGCTCACTAGCAGAGCACTTGTCCACTTGCTCACTAAGACCTGTTTTGTCCTGGAGCCCTACCGCCACAGGACAAAACACGACCCTCAAACAACAGCCAAAAGGCCTCTGTTCTCACAGGAGAGGGAGGGTACAGGCTGTAAGCAAGATTTCTTCATTACTTTCATTTTATATGAAAAAAAGGATTTTCTAGAACTTGATAAACACATTACCCTGTTCCTGCACTATAGTTCTCCTGTAGTGGCCTTGGCCTCCAACATTCTAACATGGAGAAGGAAGGGAACTAACTGGGGATGGAGAGCCTGGGTTGTGACTGCTAAGCTAGGAGCACGTGAGGGCACTGTTCAGTTCCACTGCACACAGTTTTTCCTAGGCTAAAAACCCAGGGCAGTGATTAATGACCCAAAGTACCGTTTTCTGTGAAAATGCTTTAGAGTCTCTTACCCTTCACCACAGATGTCATCCCTACTTCCTGTCTGCAATCACCACAGCTCCCTTTTTCTTCTCCACCCACTCTCCCAGGGAAGAAGAACTGCCTTATTATTCTTAATGTATATTTGGTTAAAAATAAAAAGGAAAGATATTTTTGTCAAAGAGATGGAAGCATCAAAGACAAAAACACTGTTCATCTAGGAAGATTCTCAAGCCAGTTACGTGTGCTTTAGTCCAAGGGTTTTCCTAATTTTTGGAGAAAAAAAAATAAACTTAGTTGTCTAGACAATGGAGACATTAAATTGAAGCTTTAAATTTCCTTTTCTGAAAACTCATGCAGTGGGTGAGGAGCTGTAGTCCCAGCACTTGGGAGGCTGAGGCAGGCGATTAAGTGTGCTACACATTACCAGGCTAGCCAGCACTACAAAGCAAGAGTGTACTTCAAAATACCAAGAGGGGAAAAAACATCCCAAAAGAAAGGAAAGAAGGAAAGAAAAGAGACAAGAAAGCCCACTGGTAATGTGATTACTAAATGCAGTCCCAGGAGATTTGTTACCGGGGCAATACAAGCACTTTTCCCTTGCAGCCACTGTCAGCACTTGTGTCTCCTTTATCCCCAGGCTGTGCTTTATAATGTTCCTTCATTTTGATTGAATTTAGAATCTAAAGTCAGGTTCTGAAGCCCAGCTGGCCTGAAATCATGATTCAGACTACTTCTGAAGCATCTAGGACTACACACAACTAAAATTATAATATTCCTAACATTTAAAAACTTCAATGTATAGCACATTTAAAATACTAAATAGATTTCCCCAAAATGATTATATGCACTTAAAAGGTTATGTACAAAACAATGAGCATCATAGTACTCAAGAGAAATGGTGTAAGAATCTAGAGGCCACCAGCCAGCACTCAGGAAGCAGAGGCAGGAGGATCTCTTTGAGTTCAAAGTCAGCCTAGTCTATAGGACAAGGGCAAGTTCCAGAGTTACATAAAAAACAAACAAACAAACACTGTCTTGGAAAAGAAAAAAACAAAAAAAAGGGGGGCTTGAGCTATGGCTCAGTGGTTACCATTAAAAGCACTGGCTGCCCTTCCAGAGGGCCCAGGGTTCAATTCCCAGCATCCACATGGCAGCTCACAATTGTCTGTAATTCTTGTTCCAGGGGATCTGACACTCCCAACTCAGACATACAAGCAAGTCAAATCACCAATGTATATTAAAGATGGAGAGAGAGGGAGAATATCAAGAGGCCAAGCCCTGCCGGACAATGGTAACACACATCTATAATCCCAGCACTTGGGAGGCAGAGGCAGGTGGATTTCTGAGTTCGAGGCCAGCCTGGTCTACAGAGTGAGTTCCAGGACAGCCAGGGCTACACAGAGAAACCTTGTTTCGAAAAACCAATAAAAAAAAAAAAAAAAAAAAAAAAAAGAGGCCAAGCCCATTCTCGGTTAAAAAGATTGTACACAGCCTGGACTTCAGGAGACCCTGACCTAAACTCATGATTTAAGAAATATTTTCCATAAACTCTAACTCATTTCTGTAGCTTCTAAGTGCAATCAGAAAAGGCTTTCTCAGGCTGGAGGGATGGCTCAGCGGTTAAGAGCACGGACTACTCTTCCAGAGGTCCTGAGTTCAATTCCCAACAACTACACGGTGGCTCACAACCATCTGTAATGGGATCGATGCATTCTTCTGGTGTGTGTATGAAGACAGCTACAGTGTACTCATATAAATAAAAATAATAAATAAAGGCTTTCTCATTCGACAAATATTAGTGTACACCTTAGGTTCACGATAACGTCTCGAGAATAATAACCCCGAGTTACACAACGAAGATCCTCAAAACGGAAGCTGCTCTTTCCCCACAGTCTCTTTCCTGTAATATATCGTGGGATAACGCTTCGGGTTGAAAAAAAAAAATCTGGGAAAAGAAAAAAAAACACGTTCAACCTCTGCACAAAACTCTAAGCGTGAGGACGCCAGGAAAAGGGAGGTTGCCGAGATGGGAGGCAGTCAGCAGCAGGCTCTGTGACAGGCAAGTGGAAGCAGGAGACCAGCAGTCACGTGAGATGCGGTGCACGGTCCTCT
This sequence comes from Montemys delectorum, assembly GCA_019843815.1. NCBI lineage: Eukaryota > Metazoa > Chordata > Mammalia > Rodentia > Muridae > Montemys > Montemys delectorum. The sequence goes on along the minus strand of JADRCD010194443.1, from coordinate 33,051 downwards.
GCCCTGGGTCTGCGAACCATCCCAGCACAAACTACCCGCGGCAGAGTGTCGCGGAGTGAGGGGCTCCCCCGCTCAACTCCGGCCACCGAAGACCCTGCTCTGCTAGAGCAAACGTCAACACAGCCCTCCGGACGGTACTGCGGCTGCGCGACACCCAACCCGGCCCTCACCTGCTTCTGTACGTCTGCATCGCTGAGCGCCATGGCGAAGGCAAAGTTTGGCCTGGGGACAGCTTTGAATCTAGGTTCACAGTGGCGGCGTAGCAAACCCGACACGAAAACCCTGGGAGATTCAGCTTCCTTTACTTTATAACCCTCGCTTCCGGTTCTGGCCAGGTGACCAGGCTGCCGTAGCCTTCTCAACCAATAGATGGAGAACTGTGCCTAGGAAGTTCCGCCCTGGCCCCGCCCTTCCTCGAGCTCATGCGCAGAGCGACTCTTTTTTTTTTTTTTTTTTAAACTGACTCGTGACTGCTTGTCAAGGACAAAGTACATCATAAGAGATCTGAGAGAGCTTTAGGGATTCTCTTCCTTCCTTTTTTCCTTTTTTTCTCTTCCTTCCTTTCTTCCTTCCTTCTCTCCTTCCCTCCTTCCTTCCTTTTCTTCCTTCCTTCCTTTCTTCCTCCCGTCCTTTCTTTTTTCTCTTTTTCGAGACAGGGTTTCTTTGTGTAGCCCTGGTTGTCCTGGAACTCACTCTGTAGACCAGGCTGGCCTTGAACTCACAGAGATCCGCCTGCCTCAGCCTCTTCCTCCCGAGTGCTGGGATTAAAGATGTGCACCACCACTACCTGACTAGGGATTTGTGTATCAGACTTTAATCAGGATTATTTATACTTCTTCAGCAGTTGTTTTTGAAAAAAAAAATTGAGGTTTCTTTGTTTGTTTATAAACAAAACGTTTGAACTCCTGAGCTTCCTGCCTCCATCTACTAAGTGTTAAGATTATGGACACAGCCGGGCAGTGGTGGCGCACGCCTTTAATCCCAGCACTTGGGAGGCAGAGGCAGGCAGATTTCTGAGTTCAAGGCTAGCCTTGTCTACAGAGTGAGTTCCAGGACAGCCAGGGCTACACAGAGAAACCCTGTCTCAAAAAAAAAAAAAAAAAAAAGAAAGAAAGAAAAGAAAAGAAAAAAGATTATGGACACGGGACTGGAGAGATGGCTCAGCGGTTAAGAACACTGACTGCAACCACAAGGTAGCTCACAAACCTTTGTAATTGTATCCGATGCCCTCTTCTGGTGTGTCTGAAGACAGCGACAGTATATTCATTCACATACATAAAATAAATAAGTAAACCTTAAAAAATAAAAAAGATTATGGACATGTACCAGGACTGGTTCAGACCTCAGTAAACAGTTTACATAATTTACTCAGAGCCCAGAACCAAAAATAAAATAAAATAAATAAATACATACATAAAAGCGGGGTATGGGAATTCATGCCTTTAATCCCAGCCTTTAAGTGGTAGGGGCAGGTGGATCTCTGCATTAGAGACCTGAGTCTACAGGGTGAGTATACCAGGCCTGGTTAACAGAGTGAGTCCAGGACAGCCAGGGCTACACCGAGAAACCTTGTTTCAAATAAACTCACAAAGATTTACTCACTGCTTGAGATGTAGCTCAGTTGACAGAATGCTTGCCTAACACCTGCAAAACCTTGGTTTCTGTCTCATTATCTATGAGCTGGTGTGTGGTAAGGCATTCCTGCAATTCCCACACTCAGATGGCCTCTGGAAAGTTCCAGATCATTCCTGGAAATTTGAGTCCTTTCTGGGCCAGAGATTGAATAAGAGTCTTTATTTAAACCCAAACCATAGGGCTCGAAACAGGGCTCAGGGATCAAGAGCACCCTCTTCGGGAGGACTCACATTTAATCTTCAGCACCCCTGTGGCAGCTCACAACTGTAACTCAAGTTCAGGGAGATCTGATGGCTTCCATGGGCACCAGGCACACAGGCAAACACCCATAGACATTTTAAAAGGACAAAAACAAAACCTCAAACAGATTTAGCATTAGTATGAACCAGCCCTTCAATATTTATTATTAAATAAGAATTGTGTGAAAACATAGTATTTGGACTGGGTATGTATACAGGTCCTAACAGATCACACCAATGTGCAGTTTGAGTCCAGGGCTTAAACTTTTCCATTCCTAACTCATTTTAACTCATTTTACATTACCTATAGTGTTCCATGGATATAAATTACGTTTATAAGCCAAATATTGATAATAAATCATAAATAAATAATGTTTATATAATTTTACCATCTATTAAAGTTGGAAGCAAATTTGAATACTATTGACATGGGCATGCTTGAATAGTTTTATGTAAAGAATTAGATCATGACTGAATATTTGATACCTAAAAATATGGCATCTAAAATGTTTTTCAGAGCTAATCCATGTTTTGGGCTTTATACTGGCAATGCTGAGAATGGCCACTTAAAATAAATAGGTAGTATGAAGGAGCAGAAGTGCTCGGCTCATTCCAGAAGTTCTTGGAAATTCTGTCCTAATTCCAAGACCAGGTTCATTTAGTATTTTATGAAACTCAAGTCAGCAACTCAAATGGCAATTGTAAAAAGGATTCAAATACAATTATGTTCTAAATAATATTTAAAAATTATTTTATGTGTATGTGTGTGTCATCTGCATGTATGTTCGTACACCATTGTGTATGCTGATGTTCACCAAGAATTGGAGTTTGATGTCCTGGGACTGGTGTTCCAGATAGTTATGAGTCAAAATATGGCTGCTGGGAACTGACCTAGGTCCTCAAGAAGAAGAATAAGGCTCTTAACCACTTCTCCAGCCTCCAGATGTACGACTGTGATAATCCAATCCTTAGTGGGGAATAACAGGAGAAAAATTTTAACAGGTTTTGTCTTCCATAAAGAAGTTATTATAGTGCTTGCTTTGGCAGCACATATACTAAAATTGGAACAATACAGAGAAGATTAGCATGGCCCCTGCGCAAGGATGACACGCAAATTTGTGAAGCGTTCCATATTTTTTTTTCAATATTGCTGTAGACAAGCATCTACATAACACTGTTAAATTGATTGTTGTTTTATATCAAACAACTTTTATAATACTCATTTTTATTGTTATAATATTTTATAAATTTTAAGGAATATGACAAAAAAAGATATTGTAGGTATTGAAAAGGGGGTCTCTGGGAACAGTTGGGGTACAAAAAGGAAACAAGAATGTGATTTAATTCTATTTACTTAAAATATGTTTTAAAATGTTAACAAAGTCAGACAAATTGAAATCATGTAACTCTTCTCATCATAATGCAATAAAAGTTTAAAAAAATTTAAAAAATTATTTATAATTCTGTGAAAGAAAACTATGTGAATAATCAGGACATTGCAGTTCATAATAGACAAGCTGCGAATGGGAGCTGAGGTGTCTCAGGCAGTGTTCCATGGTATACTACAGTAGGAAGACATCATAAGGCGAAATGGCCCTTGCTCTGAGTTCGGGACCAAGGCTGCAATGATGTCACATGCAAAACAACACAGAAAAACTCTACCAGAAAAACTTCAGGTTCATTCCTGTTTGACTTGAATTGACTAGTGGTCATTGTATATTCAAAAAACTTTTGCTATTGCCAAAATGTTTGTGGTCAATACTTTTACTTATGAGACTCCCATATAGAGTCACTATGGACTTTTTAAGAAACTTGCACTGGCCAGTGGTGGTGTAAGCTTTTAATCCCAGCACTTGGGAGGCAGAGGCAGGAGGATTTCTGAGTTGGAGGCCAGCCTGGTCGACAGAGTGAGTTCCAGGACAGCCAGGGCTAAACAGAGAAACCATGTCTCAAAAAAAAAAAATTATAAATTACAATTGGACTTTAAAGTTTTTTTCAATATTTGTAACTGTGGCTTTTCCTTCCTCAGACAATGGAATGGAGTAGGTATTGCTATACAGGCTTACCCATGTTTGCTCGAGGATTGCGAGGGCCTTTGGGATTTTGGATTAGAAAAGCCATTGGGGGTTGCGAGCTCAGTGGGATGTCCTTTGGAGCTTGGAAGAATGTTGAGAGCAGTGCAGATGGTGGAGGCCTGGCTTGGTGTACTGGCTAGTTTTGTGTGTCAACTTGACACAGGCTGCAGTTATCACAGAGAAGTGAACTTCAGTTGGGGAAATGCCTCCATGAGATCCAGCTGTGGGGCATTTTCTCAATTAGTGATCAAAGTGGTGGTGCCATCTCTGGGCTGGAAGTCTTGAGTTCTATAAGAGAGCAGGCTGAGCAAGCCAGGAGAAGCAAGCCAGTAAGGAACATCCCTCCATGGCCTCTGCATCAGCTCCTGCTTCCTGACCTGCTTGAGTTCCAGTCCTGACTTCCTTGTGATAAACAGTAATGTAGAAGTAAGCCAAATTAACCCTTTCCTCCCCAACTTGCTTGGTGGTCATGATGTTTGTGCAGGAATAGAAACTCTGACTAAGACAATTTGGTACCAGCATAGTGGAGTATTCCTGTGACAACCTGACAATGTTTTGGGGAAGATTGTGGAAGGACTTTGGAACTTTGAGCTAGATGAGCCATTGGTTGTTAAGAGCTCTATGGGATGTTGTATAGGAGCTTGGAAGATCATGCTGAGAACAGTGCAGAAGATGGAGGCCTGGCTTGTGAAATTTCAGAGAGAAGATTAAAGACTCTATCAGGGCCATGTTGTTTTGATTGTGAAGATTCTGTGGTTCTGGTTAGCTGGGGCTGAAGTATCAGCTGTGATTAACAAAATACCAGAACTACTAAAATGAAAACTGCATTACTGGGACTATTGATGCTGGTTAGCTGGAGCTAAGAAATTAGCAGTGATTAAGAAGAGACCAGCATCACTGAGGTGACATCTTCTGGGAAGTGTTTTTTGAGAGCAAAGAGGCTATGTTCCAGAGATAGCCAAGGTTGTACCTTGTGCTGCAGCAGGACTTGGTAATGTGTAAGAGTCACCCAGGTGGTACTGGTTTTGACAGCACAAAGGGGTCATGAGGAGCAGCTGAGGCTCGGCACAGTGAGAGGCCATGGAAGGCCATTGGTGAAGGTGCAGCCTCAGTTTGTAATTGATGGCCCAGGACTGAAGGTGTCATGCAAAAGAGTTGAGGCTTGGCACCGTAAAGACAGTCTATGAGAGGCTATTGGTAAAGCCTGGTTACAGCATTGTTTTAGAAATGCCAGTACCATGCAATGACCACCAAGGACAGCAGCAGCAGTGGAGTACAGGCATCTGGAGCCCAGAAGACAAGATGTGTGTTACAAAGGGCAGAGTTGGAGAAGTGACCAAAGCCCTTAGAGGAGCCCAGAAGATCGTGAGTTGGATCCCAGACACTGGTTTTGCTTTTGATTGTGACTGTGCCCTGATATTTTTCCCTCTTGAAGGAAGAATATATTTTAGTGGAGCCCACAGTTAAGAGACTTTGAATTTTAAAAGATATTGGACATTTTAAATTGATTGAACTTTTAATATGTAAAGACTGTGGGACTTTAGATCTTGGGGATGAATAAGAACATAAGGGTTGAGACTTAATAGTGATGTGTTTGTGTGTCAAGTTGACAAGAGGTCAATTGTACTGGCTAGTTTTGTGTGTCAACTTGACACAGGCTGCAGTTATCACAGAGAAGTGAACTTCAGTTAGGGAAATGCCTCCATGAGATCCAGCTGTGGGGCATTTTCTCAATTAGTGATCAAAGTGGTGGTGCCATCTCTGGGCTGGAAGTCTTGAGTTCTATAAGAAAGCAGGCTGAGCAAGCCAGGAGAAGCAAGCCAGTAAGAAACATCCCTCCATGGCCTCTGTGTCAGCTCCTGCTTCCTGACCTGCTTGAGTTCCAGTCCTGACTTCCTTGTGATAAACAGTAATGTAGAAGTAAGCCAAATAAACCCTTTCCTCCCCAACTTGCTTGGTGGTCATGATGTTTGTGCAGGAATAGAAACCCTGACTAAGACACTTGGGATGCTTCAGAGGGAAATTTAAAGACTCTATCAGCCTTCAGACAGCTATTTGCTCTTTGAATTGAGATTCTGTGATCAGCTGGGCTGAAGGGTCTGCCAGGATTACCAAGAGACCTGCACAAATGGAGTAAGTCTTTTGCTTTCCTGGGACAATTGGTGCTGGTTCGCTGGAGCTGAGAAATTAGCTGTGATTAAAAAGAGCCCAGCATTCCTGTGGTGAAATCATTTGGGAAGTGTTTCCTGAGAGCGAAGAGAAGCTATGTTCCTGAGATAGCCAAGGTTGTACCTCATTTGGCAGCTGGACTTGATAATGTATAAGTAAGAATCACTCAGGTGGTACTGGTTCATGACGGGGTCATGAAGAACAGCTGATGGTACTGTGAGAGGCCAGAAAAGGTCATTGGTGAAGGTGCAGCCTCACCTCAGGAGAAGGCCCAGGACTGATGAGTCATGCAAGGAAACTGAGGCTTGGCACAAGGAAGACTGCCTAGGAGAGGCTGCTATCAGTGAAAGTGCAGTCCAGGTGCCATAGAAGACCCCAGGGTTTTGGAGATGCCAGTACCATAGGATGGCCGCCAAGAGCAGCAGCAGCAGTGGAGCAGATCCAGCCCAAGCCTAAATGAGTGGATCCCAGGCACTGGATGGTTGGTATTTGGTTTTGTTTTAATTTAATTGTGACTATGCCCTGATTTTTCCCTCTTGAAGTAGTATTTGGCTTTTTTGTTTTGTTTTGTTTTGTTTTTTGGTTTTTTTGAGACAGGGTTTCTCTGTGTAGTCCTGGCTGTCCTGGAACTCACTCTGTAGACCAGGCTGGCCTTGAACTCAGAAATCTGCCTGCCTCTGCCTCCAAAGTGCTGGGGTTAAAGGCATGCACCCCCATGCCTGGCAAAAGGAAAGTTCTTATGTTTTATCATGTGAAACACCCATGCAGGTTCATATCTGTATGGTTAGGTAGACACCTCATTTTGATGAAGAATAAGTTTTTCTCCCTGGGACCCACATGGTAGGCGGAGAGAGCCAGGCTCTGAAAGTTTATCTCTGAACTCCATATGCAAGCCACGGTGTACAGGCAGTATCACTAACACACGTATAACTAACTAACTAATTAACTATCTAGATAAGTAGATAAATAAATAAATAAATGTAATGAAAATAGTTTTAAGGAAATTTGACAAAAGATAATGCTTGGTTTTGAGTGGCAGAACATTCTATACAATTATCTAAAATTTGGATTCTAAATTATTGCTAATTTGTGACAAAGTCTCTCTATATAGCTCAGGTTGGCCTTGAACTCAAGACTGTGTAAGCTATTCTGAAATGATGCCTGTGGTAATCTATTTTAACCTTAGAACAAGGCATTAGGCCTCAATGCAGACCTCTGCTGCCTTTGAGCAGGACCACAGATTGTTTAACAAATCCTAGTTGCTTGCAACCTCGTGCCTTTTTAAAAAGTTTCTTGTTGTATTGAACAGAACAGGTTCAAGCCATCAGAAACTTGACTGTCTCATGATCCATGCCTGCTATGCGCAGATAATTTCTTGCTAAGACTTTCTCTTGAGACTAAGTTGGGTTGTCAAACTTGGCAGCCAATGCTTTTCTGTCTGAGCTATCTTGACAGCTCAAGACTCCTTGCTTATTTCTCCTGTGTTCAGAATTGAATTCCTGGGCTGAAGTGGTCTTCCTGCACATATAACTATGCTCACTGTAAGCAGGGGGGCAGTAAAGAAACCACTGATGAGAGTGGCTACTCCATGACTGGGGTAAGGGCATCTGGGAGAGTCCAGAGCTGAGAGAAAGAGAATCAGACTGGATATGGTCAGGGCTGGGGAAGTGGGCATGGAAAAGTCATAGCAGTTAGCAGGAGGATGAGCAGCTGGCAGTGAACTAGATCAGCTTGGGAATTTAGGAGGGGGTGACAAGGGCCAGGGTGTGTGTTAGCATGGACTTTGAGATGTAAAACAAGTTTGCATGGAGATCTAGAGGTCTGGAGGTCAGCAGGGCTTGGATATACAGCCACTGGAATATGTCAATGGAGAGGCACAAGTCCCTTCTACCAGAGGCAAGGGAAATAATCCCTTTCGGGATATGGGAACCTCTTTCACAAGTTACTCAGGAATTAATGCTTTATTTCAGGGCCAGCAATATGTCTACACTTCTAGCCAGGGCTGAGTTAAGACTGTTATTTCTTGACACATGCACTTCCTGAGATCTAACATTTGCCTCTTTATTTTAAAAGTAAATTAAGTCAGGGATCGTATCTCACACCTGTAATCCCAGCACTTGGGAGTGGAGTAAATTTGAGGCCAGTCTGTGCTTCAGGGGACCTACCCTAAATAAGTAGCCAGGCATGGTGGTATTTACCTGTAATCTCAACAATGAAAAGGCTGAGGCAGGAAGACCTCAAGTTCAAAGCCAACCTGGGCTACATAGAGTTCCAGGTTACATTGAGAGACTTAACAAACTTAAGCCAAACAAACAAACAAAAAATAGAATTTTGGCATGGTGGCACAGGCTAATCTTGGCACTAGGAAGATTGAAGTAAGAAGATGGTGAGTTCCAGCCGGGCAGTGGTGGCACATGTCTTTAATACCAGCACTTGGGAGGCAGAGGCAGGCGGATTTCTGAGTCAGAGGCCAGCGTGGTCTACAGAGTGAGTTCCAGGACAGTCAGGGCTACACAGAGAAACCCTGTCTCAAAAAACAAAGACAAAGAAAAAAAAAAAAAGTAAGAAGGTGAGTTCCAGGCATCTGGGCTACATAAAATTAAATTGAATTGCAGATTTGCTATCTCTCCTCTTTGTACAGCCTCCTCCCCAGTGTGAAGGCATAGAAACAAGGCAGTCATCTGCTGAGTCACCAAGGAGCAGGCCAAGTCTTGTGAGATAAGGGTGAGGTACCTTTGCAGAGATAATCTCTGGAGCTAGCAAACTTTTTTAGTACAGCCCTCGCTTGATCTATGAGGATTGCTTCCAGGAGCCCGCTCAGATACCAGAATACATGGATGCTGAGCTTCTTTACTTGTAACATCATACGAATTTACACATAATCTTCATCCTTCACGCCCTCCTGCATGCCCGCCTTCAGTAATCTCTACATTTAATACCAATTACGAAGTAAGTGCTAGGCCAGTAGCTTTTGTGTTAGATTGTTCAGAGAACAGTGACATGAGAAGTCTATGTAATTCAGGTGCGGTGACTGAAACGACATTAGACTGGTAAATTGCCATGTGCTACTTAAGCTTGTTGAGAGGGGGATCTGGAAATAAAGAGGGCCCTCCTCTCAGAATGCAGCATGTTTATTTCAAGTGTTCTTCAAGATATCCTTTTCTTCAACAGGCTGGCCCCCTAACTCTGTGGCATGGCAGGGGGCTCTCAGTTAAAACATCATGTCCCTAGGAGCGGCTGGAAGGTAAACCATTTCCAACAGATGTTAATGTTATTTTTCCCATCATTAAAACACCTGCAGTAGGTACTAGAGGCTGAAAGTTCAGCCATGGGCAGCTCATCTGTGAAGAGAAATCTCAACTGGAAATTCCAGCAGACGGCCTCTGCTTCCCCAGTCAGTTCCTGTTGGAAGTTTGTAAGTCTTGGTTTGATGACACCACTTTTATTTACTTTCCCAATCTTGTTACCTCATTGTCCCTTGATAGATGCTATAAAATACCGATTCAATAATGTTTTAATATCTATCTGCTACTTGCTATTTATTTATTTGTTATATACTTAATGAACTTACTCCTTTGAGACTGAAAGCAGAGTTGCCACAGATCATTCGCTAGGCAGTACAACAGGTGTATACTCTTAGAATCCTATCACCTGGAGAAATAGAGCCAGTGATTTGGAAAGTTCCATAGCAGTTGAAAAATGTCTCGAGAAAGTGTTTTGGTTTGTTTTAAAACTAAGGACATGGGCTGGAGAGATGGCTCAGCAGTTAAGAGCACTGACTACTCTTCCAGAGGTCTTGAGTTCAATTCTCAGCAACTACATGGTGGCACACAACCATCTGTGATGGGATCTGATGCCCTCTTCTGGTGTGTCTGAAGACAGCTACAGTGTACTTATCTATATAAAATGAATAATTCTTTAAAAAAAATAAATCTAAGGACATACTAAACATGCAAATATCAACCAATTCTAGGATACAGAGCAAGTTCGAGGTCCATATGGAACACTGTCCCCCCAAAAAACCAAGAGCATATAATTAAATGTAATTCAGGATGTTTGTAATTGTGCCACCATTATCACTGTGAATTTTAAACATTTCCATCACCTCCCAAACATAGCCACCGGTCATCCCTTCCTTTCAGTTTGTATTGACTGATCTGCTTTGAAATGTGTGTGTGTGGGAGTTGGGGTTAGGTAGTGTGGTCAGAGAAATCTACTTGCTAGAGTTGGTTTTCTTCTTCCATATGTGTTCCAGAGATCCAACTCAGATCATTAAACATTAGGCCTACAGCAAGCACTTTTGCAACTTGAGCCATCTCCATGGCCCCCAGTCAGTTTTGTAATCAATCTTTTATTTTTTTCTTTTTAAAGATAGGATTTACTATGTAGCCTTGACTGCCTGAAAATAGCTTTGGAGACCAAGCCAGACTCCAATTTATGGTAGTCCTCCTGCCTCAGCCTTCAGAGTGCTGGGATTACAGGCCTGTACAAGAAGCTGGACACATTATTTCTGATCTGACTGGTTGCAATTGTCTTCTAACTCCTAATCTTCTGTGCTGTCCATGTTACTCTATTACTTCATCTCAAGACCACAGGCTGAGACACAAGCTGGCTAATGCAGGGTGCTCATCTTGCCTAGCTATCTTGACCTCTTTACACGTTTGTTATCTAAAAAGTTCTTGCTGGACAACTAGATAATCAGGTTATACACAGCCTTCATGGTCTTTTTTTTTGTTGTTGTTGTTTTTTGTTTTTTGGGTTTTTTTGGTTTTTCGAGACAGGGTTTCTCTGCATAGCCCTGGCTGTCCTGGTACTCACTCTGTAGACCAGGCTGGCCTTGAACTCAGAAATCCGCCTGCCTCTGCCTCCCAAGTGCTGGGATTAAAGGCCTGCACCACCACTGTCCGGCCAGCCTTCATGTTTTAAGTAAATCTATTTTTTGTTGTTGTTGTTGTTGGAAGCGTTCAGTTTATCTTGGACCACAGGTTGTACATGCTTTTATGGCGTCAAGAAACAAACATAAGCACAAACTATAGTCCAGGCAGCTTGCCAGGCAGTGCGAGTAAAAAATGGATTGCTAGTATAAGATTCCTTTATCACCATGGTGCCTGGGTCCTGAGTTTTCTCAACCTAGTCATTCCACCCTGACTTTAAGTTGCTTTCCCAACTTTCAGGACAATCTCCTGGGTAGTGCAGTCTTGACTGCCAACTCGAGGGCTTTAGTACTCCAGGAATGCACAAGTCTGCAGAACCGAGCTTCTGCTATGTCACCAGCTTCTTGTCCCACACAGGGGTGAGCAGGCGGGTGGTGTCTATCTCATCTTCCTTCGCCCTACCTAACACTGGAAATGACTTGGTGACGATACTTATGAAGTACAGGAATCTAGGATTTGAGCTGCTCTTGGAAGAGAGGCAAAGGACAGCTTCGTACACGGGTCACGCCTGCGCAAACTGACCAGCAGGTGTCAGTGACCGAGCCACTGGCATCAAGCTTGGCTCCACGGCCTGGGCCCGCCTCCCACGGCCCGGCCCCGCCCCTACGCCGCCGTGACGGAAGCGCGCCAGGGTGACCTCACCGTCCAACATGGCGGCGGCGGTAGATTAGGTTCGCGGGTCGAAGCAGCCACTGCCGCTCCTGCACCCTGTGGGAAGAACCTGCTGCCGCCGCCGTCTCCTTCGTCCCTTCTGGGGCAGGGTTGGAACCAGGTGAGGGGAGTGGGAGTCTGGAGCGGCCCTGGTGGGTGGCGGAACGGTTTCCACCCGCTGAGGAAGGGGTCTTAGAGACCCCCAAGCTGACCACCGTGCTGCCCAGGGCTCGGGAGAGACCGGGCCAGAGGATCGAGCAGCTCCGCCGAGGCGTCTCGGAACTTCTGGGGGCTGTTTGGGGCTAATCCGACCTCTCCGGTGTGCCCCCACGCCGGGCGCCTTTGGATCAGGCGGTGTGGCTGCCTGAGGCTCTGGAACTCACCCTCGCTCTACATTCTGTTCTTCACACTGATCTATCTCGGCTTTGAGGACCAGGGTCTGTTTTTTTTTGGGGTGGGGGGGAAGCGTGTGCTTAGAACGATTATAGATTATAGATAAGCTTTGCTAGTGGTGTCTTGTCACAGTGTCAAGGGTTGTTTCTCAGTCTCAGCACTGACGTTTTGACACCCATCCGCACTCCCACTCCACCCCCAAGAGAAAACAAACCTGACTAGGTCTCCTTACCCCATGAAGTTGATACCTTTCACAGTAACTCGCTTTTTTGTTTTGTTTTGTTTTTTCTTTTTAAAAACTCTCCTCCCATTCCCACGGGATCCCACGTTTCTTGCCTTTACATTATAGTACTGTAAAGGAGGAAGCCTAGGCTTTCTATGTTGAGGATCTTAGGGGTAAAAATTGAAGAAATCTGCCCAGAAATTCACATGCTTCTGACAGATAGCTCGGTTAAGCAATTGACCTTTCCCATACACAAGTGTTTATCTAAGAGGTCTGTTTTACTCTCTGTGTTTAAAAGTTTTGAACCATGCTGACAGGCCCCTCTTCTCTCTGATATTAAAAAAAAGTTTTTGCCAAGTTTCCAGTATTCCCCTTGGAGGCTTGGTATAAACCAGACTGTTGGTGCTCTCTGCCCTAACTTGTGTGACCTTAAATGAATTGCCACACCCGTGAAATACCTTTCTTCCATTTTGTTTTAACACATAAAGAGTTAGGCAAGTGTGTGTGTAGTGAACCACTTATATTTCCTATACATAGTTGGATAAATGTATTCTGGATGTTTATAACAGTGAATTGAAAATATTTAAACCATTTTTCTACAAAGTCTCTTGGCGCTGGATGATCAGGTACTATTCTAAACTATTCTAAATATTTTTTTTTCAGACGGCTCATAGTCCTTAAAATAACATTTATTTTGGTTTGTTTTTTGATCTCTTGTATCCTAAATTGGCCTTGAACTCAGATCCTACTTTTTCTACCTCCCCTGTGTAGAGATTCAGGAGTACTCAACCACGACTGTCCCTTTAAAATGTTAAATTTATTATTATTGTGGGTGTAATTATATGTTTGGATACACATGTATGTAGGGCAGTAGGCAACTTTGTTTTATTTGGAGGTGGGGGCACAGGGTCTCTATATAGTCCTGGTTGTCCTAGAGTTTCCTATATGGACCAGGATAGTCTCAAACTCATAGACATTTACCTGCTTCTACCTTCCAAGGCCTGTGCACCATGCATGGCCAGAGGGCAACTGTTTTCTCTTTCCATCTTTACATGGGTTCTGGGAATTAAACTCAAGTTGCTTTTCCCCGCTGAACCATTTTGTCACCCTTTTTTTTGTTTTGAAACAGTCTCAGTCTGTGGTCCAGGCTAGCCTTCAACCTACAGTTAGCCTCCCTAGTGCTAGGATTCCAGATGGGAACTACCACACCTGTCTTAAAATGGTCAGTGTTTATGTTCAGAAGTGTACCCTGGAAATTGAATTTAGCCAAATAATATGTAAGGTTAAATCTACCCATCTTTTAAAGTTTTTTTTTCGTTTTTTTTTTTTTTTTTTTTT
>JADRCD010194443.1:0-14714 GCA_019843815.1 Montemys delectorum | reverse complement strand
AGTGTGTACTGTTGTGTATGTGTGGAGGTTTCTTGTCTGGTCTTCGTGTAAATGTGAGTGAGTGTGTACTGTTGTGTGTGTGTGTGGAGATGACTGTGAATGTGAGTGAGTGTGTACTGTTGTGTGTGTGTGGAGATGACTTGTCGGGGTCTGTTCTCTGCTTCCACACGTTGGTTCGGGGTTTGAACTGAGGTTGTCAAGTTTGGCAGCAAGTTTGGCCCTCGATCACTTCTTTATATAAAGATTTTCTACATGGCTTGAAATGCAAGCAGTTTTACTAGAGACAGTGTAAAGAGTGAAAGTAACTGTGTTCCTTTCATCATTGAAACATGCAAACTTCAGGGATTGATAGGATGGCTCAGCAAGTAAGGGTGCTCACTGCTCATTCAGAGGACTGGAGTTTGATTCTCAGTCCCCCACATAGTTACTGTCTTAACTCCAGCTCCAGGAGATCTGTGCCTTCTGATCTTTGCAGGCACAAGGCATGCATGTGGTACACAGACATACATGCAGGCAAGACGCTCATAAATAAGTAAACTTTATTTATTTATGTATATGTTTGCATCTGCCACAATGTGTGGATGTCTGGGAGGCTAGAAGAGGGCATTAGGTCCCCTGCAGCTGGAGTTACAGCAGTGTGCTTTGCCACACCTGGGTGCTATGGAAGTATAGGAAGTGCTCCTAACCACTGAGCTATCTTTCCGGATCCTATAAAATAAGTCTTTTTTAAAAAGTAAAGCTGGGTATAGTGGTACACATCTTTAGACCCAGCACTTTGGAAGCAGACCCAGGCAGATTTCTGTGAGTTGGAAGGTAGCCTGTTCGGGATATGGAGTTCAGGCCAGCTGATGCTACAAGAAACCAATTGATGAATAACATAAATCAATCAATAAAATGAAACTTGAGAGCTAGAGGTATATAGTACCTTTCCATTTTTTTTTAAAAGATTCATTTATTTATTAAATTATTTTTTTAAAGACTTAATTATTTCTCTCTGTCTTCAGACACCCCAGAAGAGGGCGTTTTATCCCATTGCAGATGGTTGTGAGCCACCATGTGGTTGTTGGGAATTGAACTCAGGACCTTTGGAAGAACAGTCAGTGCTCTTAACAGCTGAGCCCTTTAATCCCAGCACTTGGGAGGCAGAGACAGGTGGATTTCTGAGTTTGAGGCCAGCCTGGTCTACAGAGTGAGTTCCAGGACAGCCAGGGCTATACAGAGAAACCTGGTCTCGAAAAACCAAAAAACAAACAAACAAACACAGATGATTGTGAACCACCATGTGGTTGCTGGGATTTGAACTCAGGACCTTCGGGAGAGCAGTCAGTGCTCTTAACAGCTGAGCCATCTCTCCAGCCCGTGTATAGGACCTTTCATCCAGTTTATCATTTTCCTTTGCTCCATTTGATGGTGGGATATGTATGAAAGGAGTGGGGTAGGGCATGTGTGTGCATGTGGAGGTCACAGGTTGATGTTGGTGTCTTCCTCAGTTGCCTCTCTGTCTTTTTTTCTTATTTTAGATAGGGTCTCAATGAACCTAGAGCTCATTGATTGGCCAGCAAGCCGAGGAATCCATCTCTGCCTATTCAGTGCTGGGGTTACAGGCTTATGCCTCTCCAGGAATCTTGTCTCTGCCTCACACACACCCCATCCCTGTACGGGTTTAATGTACCTGCTGGGTGTCTGAACTCAGCTCCTCACGATTATGTGGCAAACACTTTACCAACTGCCATAACCTGAGCACTGAGGCTTTGTCTCTGTGAAAAAGGCTGAGCATGTGGCTCAGTGGTAGAGCATTTAATCAAGGCCCTGGGTTCAGTCATCAGTATTGCAAAGGAACAAACAAAACCCTAATTTCATGATCACTGAAAGCCTTCAAAATTGTGTTAAATTTAAATAAATCATCAAATCTTCAGTGCACAGATATTAATAATAGTCCTTAATTAAGATTATTCAGTGATACCATTAAAGTATAATAAGGAACTGAATCCAGGTCCTCTGCACGAGCAGAAATGCTGTTAACCACTTAGCCTTCCCTCCAGCCCCTAAAGTTTTAGATTTTGAAGGCAAATGTACAGGGGTTTACAGTGATCACAGAAACCTCTCAAATAGCCATGTGATAGGTTGGGGCTTGGGCTTAACTCTGAACACAGTATAGGCAAGTGGGACTTTGTAGCCAAGGAGCAGTTTGGGAGTCAGTAGATAAGGAGTTACTGAAAATAAGATTAAGTATAAGACAGTCTGAGTATATTGACCCAACAGCATTTTTAGTAAAGACAGGACAGGTGATCAGACATCAAGGATGATGGGATGTTAAAGATGATTCTGCCTAGGCTGGTTGTGCACGCCCTTAATCCCAGCAGAGGCAGGTGATCTCTGAGTTTGAGACCGGCCTGGTTTGCACAGTGAGTTCCAAGCAGCCAGGGATATAGAGACCCTGTCTTAGCTACTCTATCCTCCAAAACAAAATTATTTCGGCTAAACTCAGTAGGGTTATTTTACTAAAATCAGATTTTATTTTTACAAATTTTATGTGTGGATGTTTTCCTCATATATGTATATGTACCGTGTGTTGGATCATCTGGAATTACTGTTATGTGGATGCTGCGATGTGGATACTGGGAACTGAATGCAGGTCCTCTGCACGAGCAGAAATGCTGTTAACCACTTAGCCTTCCCTCCAGCCCCTAAAGTTTTAGATTTTGAAGGCAAATGTACAGACGGACCTCTAGAAGAAGGTGATCTAGAAGCCTGGCCAAAATTGGACCAAACAGTCTTTGTCAGTGTTGTTATATATAGTAGAGAAAAAAGACCTCTGGTTCTTCAGGACTCTTCAGAGTTCTGTCACAAGAAGGCCTTCCTAGTTGTAGACCTTAGCTGCTCCACCCCTAGAACCGTTTGAAGGCATCCATAGTGAAGTGATAAGAGCATTCTGAGGGTTTTTTCAGTGGGAGCCTTACCTTAGGCCACACTCAGTTCTGGGAAGCCAGATGACGGCTGAGAGGGCAGAGTGACTCTGGAGAGAATAAGATATGCCCACACACCCAAGTCAGAGGACTCGGAGTTCTTGACGCTCTAGGGGCCACACTTAGCTTATGGTTTTCTTTCTACTCTACCTGCTCCAGGCTAGACCGAGAAGTTTCCCTAGATCATTTCAGTTTTCTTCTCTGATTTTACTTGGTTTTGTGATCCTCCTGCTTCAGCCCCCTTAGTGCTGAGATCACTCCCAATGCTTCTCAAAAAAGTTTTTTTTTTCCCCTAAATATATTTTTGTGTGTGGAAGGGGAGGAGCAGGTGTGTGTGCCATGATAACATGTGGAGGGGGAACAGGTGTGTGTGTGTGTGTGTGTGTGTGTGTGTGTGTGTGTGTGGTGTGGTGTGTGATACACGTGGAAGGAGAGTAGGTATGTGTGTGTGTGCCATGATACACATAGTAGGGGAGGAGCAGGTGTGTGTGGTGTGATGTACATGTGGATGGGGAGCAGGTGTGTGTGCTATGATACACATGTGGTCAAAAGACAACTTGAGGTACATGTTCATATTGCAGGCAAAACACACATAAAATAATAGGAATAAATGAATCCTTTAAAAAGGAAAAGGCCTCCCACTTGTCAAGCACTTGTCTAGCATGGCCCTAGGTTCCATCTCCAGAAGCGGAGAAGATGTTTGCCTTCTATTTCAATAATTATTTCAGTAATTTTACTTCTAGATTTACATGTGAGTTTGTACAATTCAGACTTTAATAAAGTATAAATTTAGTATAGTAATCTCTACATAATATAATATAGTATAATTGATGGGGAATTGACCCTCTGGGTGGCTCAGGATAACTCTCAAGTTATCCCCTACCTCCATCTATACACACATAGTAAGGTTCTAAAGCTTAATGTAGAGAGCTGGAAAGTTGGCTCAGTGGTTAAGACTACTTGTTACTTTTGTAGGAGACGTGGGTTCAGTTCCCAGCACCTGCATGGTAGCTCACATCTATCCATCACTCCAGTTTCAGGGTTCTGGCACCCTCCTCTGACCTCTGAGATAACTCTGTGTTACAAATACATACGTGCAGGTAAAGCACTCATACATAAAATAAGTCTAAACATTTTTAATTGATCAGAGAAAGTTAAACTTTCTGTTAAACTTTAAAGAGAAACTTTCTGTAGAAAGTTAAATTAGTTCCAGTAGGATCCTAGATTCAAAGAGTAAAACTGATTAGAGCTCTTACAGCACTCAGGAAGAGTGCTGAGTTGCTGATAGAGTGAGTTAGGTAGCTAGGCAGTGGTGCATGCCTTTAATCCCCTAAAGGCAGATCTCTGAGAGTTTTAGGCCAGTCTGCTCTATAGAGTTCCAGGTCAGTTAGGGCCACATACCCATCTCAAAAAAATAAAAAAATCAAACCAAACCAAACCAAAACCTACAACAACAAGAAATGAGTTAGGCACCTAGAAAACTAGCTAGGGAGATACACAGGAGCCAAGGAGAAGTGATTAGCCTCAGCCTAGAGTGGAATGGTTAGGATATTGCCACTGGCTCATTGCAACTGCCCCCTCTGAACACCTCCATAAAGAGCAAATTGGCCACTCTCTCTCTCCCTCCTTTCTTTCCGCTACTGCCCCGTCTCTTCTTCTCAATTAAATCTCTTACACGAGGGGGAAAAAAAATTAAAAAAGAAAAAAAAAGAAAAAGAGGAGATTGGCTTTATGGATGCCAGACAGCAAGTAAGTAAAATAATAAAAAGGTAAATGTCCAAATTACAGTGTTTCTGCTGGCTGATTATGATAGACCTCAGAAAACTTCTATTTTTTACTTACTTATTTATTGTGTATCTGTGTCCTGCATGTGTCTCAGTGTGAGTATGAGGTCAGAGGACAAGTTGTGGGATATTAGATGCAAGATTTTTTGTTTTTCAAGACAAGATTTCTCTGTGGAGCCCTAGCTGTCCTGGAACTCATTCTGTAGACCAGGCTGGCCTCGAACTCAGAAATCTGCCTGCCTCTGCCTCCCAAGTACTGGGATTAAAGGTGTGCGCCACCACACCCCCCCTTTTTTTTTTTAAAAGAGATTTATTTTATTCATATGAGTACACTGTAGATGTCTTCAGACACACCAGAAGAGGGCATCAGATTCCATTACAGATGGTTGTGAGCCACCATGTGGTTGCTGGGAATTGAACTCAGGACCTCTGGAAGAGCAGTCAGTGTTCTTAACTGCTGAGCCATCTTGCCAGCCCCAAAAATTTACTCTTGATTTGAATAATTAAGTTACTGTTTGTAACTTAATGGAAGTGAAACAGTTGTAAAGACTACTGGGAAGAAAATGTTGAGACATTTACTTTGGGAGTTAGATGAGTAATTGGGATCAATGCAGAAGTTGATTGGTTTGTAACCAACTTTAAACTGAATCTTTTTGTTTTTAGATTTCCAACATCCCTAATAGACCTCCTTGGAGTTCCTTCAGCCAGTTCAATGGCGTCCTCTATGACTGTGCCTCTCGGATTTCACTATGAAACAAAGTACGTTGTTCTCAGCTACCTGGGACTTCTCTCTCAGGAGAAACAGCAAGGCCACTCACCCCAAGGTACTGTTGTTGGTTTGTGGTGTTATGTTGCTCATTATAAGGACATGATCTGTAGAAGTATACGTCTAAGTCATTTATATGTGTGAGATCAAGTAATATTAACAAGCTTATAGAAAGCAATCTCTTACCCCACTCCTGTTCCATTCCTAGTTGCAACCACTTTTAATGGTTTTTGTTTTGATTTTTGGTTTGTTTTTTCATTTTGTTTTATTTGAAAACTTTTATGAGTGTGTATCTGTGGGCGTGTACATTCCACGATGTGTGTGCAATAGTCAGACGTCAACTTTGGTGGGTTGGCCCTTTTTCTCCACTTGAGAGGTCCTGGAAACCCAGCTCAGGTCTTCAGGCTTTCTGGCAGACATCTTTACTTCCTTAGCCATTTTACCACACTTTGTCTGAGACAGGGTCTGGCCATGTAGCCCTGCCTGTCCTGAAACTTGTTATGTAAACAGGCTACCCCTCAATTCAGGTCACTTCTGCCTCTGCCTCCCAAGTGCTGAGAATGTAGGCAGGTGTTGGTCTTTTTTCCTTCCTTCCTTCCTTCCTTCCTTCCTTCCTTCCTTCCTTCCTTCTTTCCTCTTCCTTCCTTCCTTCCTCCTCTTTTAAACATTTATGTGTATGAGTGCTTAACTTGCACACCTGTATGTGTACCATGCATGTACACGCCTGGTTACATGTAGATGTCAGAAGGGGGCAATGGATTCCCTGAAACTAGAGCTCAGGGTGGTTTTGAGTTACCATGTGGGTACTGAAAATCGAACTAGGTCCTCTACAAGAGCAGCCAGTGCTCTTAACTACTGAGCCATCTCTCCAGCCCATTAGCCTTTTTTTTTTAGTTTTTTTTTTTTTCTTTTTGTTGTTGTTAAAAGATTTGCTTTTTATTTTGTGTGTCAGTGTCTTAGTTACAGTTTTATTACTGTGAAGAGACGCCATGACCAGTGCAACTGTTATAAAGGAAAACATTTATTGGGTCTGGCTTACAGTTTAGAGGTTTAGTGCATTATCATCATGCAGGAAACATGATGGAGTGCAGGCAGACATGGTGATGGAGAAGGAGCTGTGAGTTCTACATCTTGATTCAAAGGCAACAGGATAGAACTGGCTTGAGCTTCTGAGACCCCAAAGCTTACCCCTAGCAATACCACCTCCAACAAGACCACCCTTCTCTAATGCCACTTCCTATGAACCTATGGGCTGTTTTCATCTAACTACCACAGCAGGTATGTGCTTGTATGTAGGGTGTGTGTGGAGGTCAGAGGACAACTGTTCTGTTTTGTTTTGTTTTTCTAATTTATTGAATTTATATGAGTATGCTGCAGAGGACAGCTGTGTTGGCAATTGATTCTTTCCTTCTATCTTTGTTTGTGACATGGTCTTACTGTATCCTTGGAGAATTGGAACTTGATATGTAGACCATGCTGGTTTTGAACTTATAGACACACACTTGCCTCTGCTTCTTGAGAGTTGGGATTCAGTGTGTTTGCAGCCAGATGCCTGGTCCTGGTTTTGCTTTTGTTTTTTTTTTTGAGTAAAGGTCTCATGTAGACCACACTGGTCTTACATAGTGATGCATACCTATATTCTCTAGTACTTAGCAGGTGAGGACAGGAGGACCAGGAATTCAAGTCCATTTTTAGCTACATAGAGAAATCAAAGCCAATCTGGGCTACATGAGACCTTGTCAACAAATTAAAAAAAAAAAGCTAAAGACACTGAGGGTGGCTCAGTAGGTAGAAGGAATGAACCAGTCGTAAGTGTCCCCTGAACTCCAGGCATGTGACATGCTGTGCCTACACACACATGCAGGCTGTTTTAGTCAGGGTTTCTATTCCTGCACAAACATCATGACCAAGAAGCAAGTTGGGGAGGAAAGGGTTTATTTGGCTTACTTCCATATTGCTGTTTATCACCATAGGAAGTCAGGACTGGAACTCAAGCAAGTCAGGAAGCAGGAGCTGACACAGAGGCCATGGAGAGATGTTCCTTACTGGCTTGCTTCTTCTGGTTTGCTCAGTCTGCTCTCTTATAGAACCCAAGACTTCCAGCCCAGGGATGGCACCACCCACAAGGGGTCCTACCCCCTTGATCACTAATTGAGAAAATGCCCCACAGCTGGGTCTCATGGAGGTACTTCCCCAACTGAAGCTCCCTTCTCTGTGATAACTGCAGCCTGTGTCAAGTTGACACACAAAACTAGCCAGTACACAGGCTAAATTAAAAAAAAAATCTTGTAATTGACTATTGAATATTAAATTTATTTGTTTCTTTGTTTTGTTTTTTGAGACCGGGTTTCTCTGTATAGCCCTGGCTGTCCTGGAACTCTGTAGACCAGGCTGGCCTCGAACTCAGAAATCCGCCTGCCTCTGCCTCCCTAGTGCTGGGATTAAAGGTGTTCACCACCACCGCCTGGAGTGGGTTTGTTATTAAGGTTATTTTGATGGCTCAGAGGATGAAGATGCTTATTGTGCAAGTCGGCTGACCTGAGAACTGACCTCTGAAAATAGTTCACTTCTGTGTGTGAGCTGAGATGTGCACATGTACACATGTGTGCACATATAAGTAATACATTTTTAACAATGGAAAACATCAAAAGTAATGTAAAACCAAGCCAATCGTGTCTTGCTCTTGTCTTCCCTCTCCTCTTTCTCTTGTTGTTGTTGTTTTTTATGTTTTTTGTTTTCGTTTTTGTTTTGGGGACAAAGTCTTTCTATGTAGCCCTGGCTGGTGTGGAAGTTTCTCTGTGTAGATCCAGGCCTCCATCTCACAGAGATCTACCTGCCTCTGTCTCTTCAGGGTTAGGATTCAAGGCCTACATCAGCACTCTCAACCCTCTCTTGCTACTTTTAAGACTTCCTAAGTCTCCTGGAGGGTGCAGTGTGGATAAATGGCCAGAACTGTGGAGCGTCCAGGTTCTACACACTGAATGGATGGAGGTGGCTTCACAGACTGACCTACTGCTTGACCCTGGGTCAAGTTCTGACGCTGTTCTGGGACTGGTTGACTTCTGTCTACTGACTACTTGTGACATCACATGCATTTATCACCACAGATGGCTTGTGTTTTTATTTCCATTTGGATCAAAATAGTACTTTGTTTTTCTTCAGATTTTTCTCTTTGACTTTTGTGTTATTTACAGGTATACTAATTAATCTTCAAGTATTTAGGGCTTTTATTTTTATTATTAGTCTTTTTATTACTGATTCCTAGTTTAATTCTATTGTGGTCTGATTAAATATAGCATAATTTAAGATTTAACTAACTCAACATCATAAATTATTCCTTTTTTTTAAAAAAAAATTTATATATTTTATATATGTGAGTACATTGTTGCTGTCTTCAGACACACCAGAGAGGGCATCAGATCTCATTACAGATGGTTGTGAGCCACCATGTGGTTGCTGGGAATTGAACTCAGGTCCTATGGAAGAGCAGTCAGTGCTCTTAACTGCTGAGCCATTTCTCCAGCCCTATAAGTTATTCTTTTTGTATGGCTACCAACTGAATGACCTTGAAGCTTGCTTTCATTGTCTTGTTTTCTTTTTCTTTTTCCTTTTTTTTTTTATAGCTTGATTTATTTTATGTATATGAGTACACTGTAGCTGTCTTCAGACACACCAGAAGAGGGCGTCAGATCTCATTAGAGATGGTTGTGAGCCACCATGTGGTTGCTGGGATTTGAACTTGGGACCTCTGGAAGAGCAGTCAGTGCTCTTAAACTGCTGAGCCATCTCTCCAGCCCTGGTTTTTTTTTTTTGTTTGTTTTTGTTTTTGTTTTTGGGGTGTGTGTGTGTGTGTGTGTGTGTGTGTGTGTGTTTCGAGACAGTTATTTTTTCTTTTTGAAGAAATACTACTGGTATTGAATGTCCCATTTGAAATATTCTAATTTTTTCTATCATTGATTTCCTGTAAATTTGTAGTATTTTGATGAGTTTGGTGATATTTTTGTTTTTTCTATTATTTCAGGATAGTAAACACTATACTTTGCCTTTTCCTGATAACATCAAAATCTACACTGTTGTGCCTTAAAGCCAGACTATTCAAACCCCTTTTCTTCTTTCCTTGTTTGACACATCGGCATTTACAGTCGAGATAAAAGAGAGCTGTGTGGTGTGTTGGTGTGGTGTGTTAGTCGGCACAGGAGCTCAGTGGTGAGGAGTTAGGGTACAGCAGTGTCCCTGTGGTTTGTGATAAGCAGCAGTGTGAAGCCAAAAACCGAGTCTGGGCTGCAGCTGTCCTCTGCTGGCCTAAAATAGCCCTCAGCTACACATGGGTGATGGTGGCTGTGTTCCAGTTTAATTTTACTTTGGGCCCTTATTTCCTGCTCATTTGTTCACATTTTCTTTTCTTTCTTTTTGTTAGCACCGAGATTTAACCTGTAACAACATGAGCAAACAAATACTAAAATGACAACCGTGCCTCCTTTCACCTGTCCGATAAGAACAGGTCTGGGGCTGTGGCCAGTGCCACATCGTTCTGTGAGACTCTTCTTCAGCTTCTGTTGATTCTTGCTGTCCCCACCTTCTGAGCTGATTCTGTGTTCATGTCCCAATTTTTTTGTTTTTAAAGTTTATCCCCCTTCTGGGGGCTCTAGAGATGGCTCCGTGGTTAAGAGCACTGGCTGCTCTTCCAGAGGACTGGGGTTCATTTCCCAGCGCCCACATAGTGGCTCATAGCTGTCTGTAACTTCTCTTCCAGGGGATATGACACCATCACATAGACCAGCACACATGAAATAAATTTTTTTTTTTTTTAGAAAGAAGACCCTTTTCTCTTCCTCTCTTTCTTTATTTTGAGTCAAAATTGTGGCCCAAGATGGACTTGAACTTCAGATAACTCTTGTTAGTCCCTCAAGGACACACTGTTAGCCTCTGGTTTTTACAGTAATTAAAAAAACACAAACAAAAACCAAACCAACCAAACAATAACGTTTGCTACTCAGGCTTGAAACATGAGTCATCCTTTAGTTCTGTTTTGATTATTTGTTTTGGGACAGGATCTCTCTATATAGCCCTGGCTATCTTGAAACTATTATGTAGGCCACAGTGGCCTCTAACTCAGAGATGTGCCTGCCTCCACTTTCCAAGTGCTGGGATTAAAGGTGTGTATCTCCAGGCCTGGCCACCCTATAGTTTTTGTGGTTTTGTTTTGTTTTGTTTTGTTTTTTTGGAGGCAGGCTTTCTCTGTGTAACAGCCCTGGCTTTCCTGGCACTTGTTATGTAGACCAGGCTGACCTGGAACTCCCAGCGATTCACCTGCCCCTGCCTCCCAAGTGTTGGCATCAACGGCCTGCACCGCTACCACCAGCTCTGTAGTTCTTTGTTTTTGTTTTTGTTTTTTGTTTGTTTGTTTTTTGAGACAGGGTTTCTCTGTGTATCCCTGGCTGTCCTGGAACTCACTCTGTAGACCAGGCTGGCCTCAAACTCAGAAATCCGCCTGCCTCTGCCTCCCAAGTGCTGGGATTAAAGGCGTGCGCCACCACGCCCGGCGGTCCTGGTGTTTTGTCACAGCAGTAGAAACCTAACTAATATAGGATCCAGTTCTCTGTCCTTCTTGGGCCCCTGCCACACAGAATATATTCACACACACTTAAGTAAAAAACAAACAAAAAAACTAAACCTAAACATGAAGTTTGTATGTTGGTGGATGTCCCTAATCTCAGCACTCAAGAAGCTGAGGCCTGGGCTGGAGAGATGGCTTATGGTTAAGAGCACTGGCTGCTTTTCTAGAGGGTGCAGGTTCAATTCCCAGCACCCGCATGACAGGTCACACGTATACAACTCCAGTTATAGGGCATCTGCTATTCTCTCAGGCCTCCTTGGGCACCAGACATGCATGTAGTACATAGACATATATACAGACAAAACACCCATACACATAAAAATAAAGAGGAAGAAGCTGAGGCCTGTCTGAAGATCAGGAGTTAAGGCTAGTGTTGTCCAGCCTGGGCTATATGAGAATTTCTCAAAAACAAAACAAGACTAGAAAATGGCTAAGTGGTAAAGAACACACTGCTCTTCAGGAAGACCTGAGTTTGGCTCTTAGCACTCATGTTAGGTGTGTGAGTCACCTGACACACAACCTCTTGTAACTCTACCTTGCCGGGAGTCTAGAACCTCTGGCCTTCACATGTGTACTGTAGCATGCACATGAGCACAAACATACATTCATAATAACAAGAATTAAAATTTAAAAATTGGTAGCTGGCCTTATATTGTCCCCCTTGAGACAGGGCTTCTCTGTGTAGTTCTAGCTGTCCTGGAACTTGCTCTGTAGACCAGGCAGTCCAGCCAGTTAGTGCAGGAAGCAGTAATGTGGGGTGGAGTTCAGTTCGTTCAGCAGAGGCAGTTGAAGTCAGAGAATATGGAGGGGCCAGAAGAGTAGAACAAATTGCCAAAGTTAGCTCTAGCCCAAGCAGAGCAATTCAGAAAGCAACTGAGAGGCTGGCTTAAATCAGTCAGCTTGGAGAGGAGTGTAAGCCAGAGCAGCTGAGTTGAACCAGCCAGCCAGAGCCAGCTTTCTGTGCTCAGTAAGCACTCTGGCTACCTACCACCGAACTTCACTGTCTTACTGTGAGCCCCACTTGGTCTTAAGCTTATGAGCTCTCTGCCAAAGCCTCTGTATGCTGAGATTACAGGCTTGTACCACCAAGCATTGGAGTAACCTCCCTAAGGAAACGCAGGCTTCTTCTGGCTGTCTTGTTACCTGTTTGTTCCCTGAAATGTGGTGTACATCTCACCCCTGTGAATAGGCTTTATTAGAGCACTGTGGTTAGGGTTTGGTTTCATGTTTGTGGAGCAATAACTGAGACGTGGCTACAGAAGGTGGAGCTGTTCGAGGATTCTCTGTCACATTATAGATTTCTCATGATTTCCTAAATGAGTCACACTCCATGGACTTTTCTGTGAGTAGTTAACGCGTCCACAGTTTTTCTGAACTAGGCTGTACTACATTAGTTTGTGTTAAGTCTCTTTTCTTTCTCTTCTTCTTCGTGTTTTTTGTCTATTCCTTTTTTCTTTGACACAGGGTCTCATGTAGCTTAGCTGGCCCTGATCTAGGCTGGGATTACCAGTGTAAGCTACCATACTCAGTTTGAATTATATATTTTGGCTACTTGGAATCCTTCTGCCTTGCATATTAGATGCAAAGTTACA
Source organism: Montemys delectorum (assembly GCA_019843815.1). Classification (NCBI taxonomy): domain Eukaryota; kingdom Metazoa; phylum Chordata; class Mammalia; order Rodentia; family Muridae; genus Montemys; species Montemys delectorum. Next base: position 1,989 of record JADRCD010194443.1, on the reverse strand, counting down.
TTCAACTTGGCATATATTAACATAGACCGCTTTGTTTCTGTGCTCATTAATACAAATTTAATAAGGAGACATTTCCATTCTTTTTTTGTATAGTACTGGGAGTTGAACCCAGGGTCTCGTGGATGCTAATTATATGTCCTACCTCTGAGCCACAGAGGCAGCTTTTTTTTTTTTTTTTTTTTTAGATTTATTTATTATATGTAAGTACGCTGTAGCTGTCTTCAGACTCTCCAGAAGAGGGCATCAGATCTCGTTACAGATGACTGTGAGCCACCATGTGGTTGCTGGGATTTGAACTCAGGACCTTTGGAAGAGCAGTCGGTGCTCTCAACCACTGAGCCATCTCTTCAGCCCCAGATCCAGCTTTATATAATTCTTTCTTTGGAAGGATAGTTACATTGTCATCAGTAATGTGTCAGTCAAATACATGTGTTTATAATAACCTCTTATTATTCCTTCTAAAACTGCAAGTGCTTGCTATTTTTCTAATTTTCTATGAATTTAAGTCTTTTAGGTATTTCATATTAGGTGTTTGCCATTTTGTGACCTGTGATTTACATTATGATGTGTCTCTTTACTTCTTAAGGTAGAATATTTGTATATACTACATTTTATTGATCCATTCATCTGCTTATGGAGATTTGGGTTTTCTTACATTTTAGCTATTGTGAGTAATTCTACCTTGAGCATGGATGTACAAATATGTGCTAAGTTCCTGCTTTGAATTCTTTTTGTTGTTTTGAGACTAGGACTCATGTAGCCCAGGCTAGCCATGAACTGTCTGTGTAGCTGGAGATGACCTCTTGAGTGTTGACCTTATAGGTTAATGGGCCTATGAGGTGACTGAGCATGGAAAGCGTGTCACATAAAACATGCCTCGTTTATGTGACAGTAGGGATGGCATCCAGGGCTTTACTGCACGCCAGGCAAACATGCAGCCAACTACAGAGCTACATCCCTGGCTCTTGTTTTGCATTCTGTCTGGGATATATCCCCGATGTAGGATTGCTTTGTCATATGTAATTCTATATTTAAATATTATTTACTTGGACTTTTTGAAATGGAGTCTCACTAGCCCAGGTTGGTCTGGAATTCACTTTGTATCCTAATTTAGCCTCAAACTCATGACAGTCCTCTTAAGATTATTGTAAGTGTAAACCACCATACTTGTGTGTGTGTGTGTGTGTGTGTTGTACATATGGAGGTCATAGGACAACTTTCTGGAATTAGTTTTCTCCATTTTCGTGTGGGTTCTGAGGGTAGAACTCGGGTCAGCATGCTTGTGCAGCAAGCCCCTTTACCTGCTGAGCCGTGGCGTGGGCCCTCGGCTCCCAAGCCCTGGTGGCTCTGATTGTCTTTGCTGGTGGCTGTGGTGTTGATCACATGTTTATGTGCTACTGGCCATTTGTGTAGCTGGGGAGCGATCTGTTTTTGTCCTTTTTTCATTTTTGAGTGGTTATTTCTTCTTTATTGTTGAGCTGTAGGATTCTTTGTGTATTCTGGGTACCCCCTGTGGTTTCTCGGTACTTTCTTGTGATTTGTCCTTTTACTTTCATGGTTTACAGTTTACTTCCCTGCTACTAAAGTTTCATTCTGATGAGGTTCAGAGTTTGGTTTCTTTGATTTCTTGTGCTTTTGATGTTACTTCAGAAAGCATTACCTAGAATTTCCTTTCTCTCCCTCTATCCCCCCTCCCCCATGTATCCCTGGGTGTCCTTCCTGTAACCAACTCACTCTGTAGACCAGACTGACCTCAAACTCACAGAGATCCTCCTGCCTCTGCTTCCCAAATGTTGGGATTAAAAGTCTACACTACCACTGACTGGCAGCTTTATCTCTTAAATTTAGGATCTTGGATCATTTTTGGGATGATTTGGTGTGTGTGTGTGTGTTTGAAGTAATAGTCAGTTGATTTCTTTAAAATATCTAGTTGTCCTTGACCACCATGTATTGAAAATGTTACTCTTTTTTTTTTTTTTTTTTTTTTTT
>JADRCD010194438.1:0-18301 GCA_019843815.1 Montemys delectorum | reverse complement strand
GAACAGAATATAGGTGATCGGCTTGTAACCCATGATTTGACTCAGGCCACTCTCAAACATGCCCTCTCTCAGGAACTCCTCTCCAAGCAGAGGCTGGACCTTGGCGGTGGCCTAGAGACTGTTCACCAACATGTTGCCAAGAGGAGATACTGTAGAAACCAAGTTCTAAGAATACGGAAACATCTGTCTGTTTTTGCTGGAGTGAGATCTGGGCATATAGAAACAAAGTTCTGGTGGTCAGGATGTGCAGAGTTGGAAAAGGAAGGAAGAAGTCGGCTGACCAAGCCAAGAATAGCCCCTCCCACCCCCAGCAAGCCAACCAATGCTTGAAGAGATCCTTTGTCCTGTGCTATACCAATCAGAGTAAGCCAGCTAGCCCTGTTGCCCAAATCCGCCCTCTGCAAGGTATAAAAAATGTGTGCTTCTTGAGTTCGGGATTGACTTTCCCTGCGAGGCTGAGAAACCCCATGTGCGTTGGATCAATAAACCTCTGGTTATTGCATCAATCAGTCGTCAAGCTGTGTTCTGTGCGGTAGCACACCTAGGGGAAGACTCTTGGAGGTCTTACAATACTTATTCCTATAACACTTAATTTTTTTTTTAAAGATTTATTTATTTATTTTATGTATGTGTGAGTACACTGTAGCTGTCTTCAGACACACCAGAAGAGGGCATCAGATCCCATTACAGATGGTTGTAAGCCACCATGTGGTTGCTGGGAATTGAACTCAGGACCTCTGGAAGAGCAGTCAGTGCTCTTAACCGCTGAGCCATTTCTCCAGCCCCAACACTTAATTTCTAAAACACCTGTGCCCTGTGCTTGCTCTCTCTATGATCAAACTAGAGGCTTCTTTTGATGTTGTCCAGAGACTTACGGAGGCTGCTCGAAATGGTCCTGTAGGTAACGTGATGCATATTCAGTAAAGCATTTGTATTAATCAGGGTTTTGTTGCTGTGAAGAGACACCATGACCAGGGCAACTCTTTAAAAGAAAACATTTAATTTGGGCTGGTTTACAGTGTCAGAGGTTTAGTCTATTATCATCTTGGCAGGAAGCATGGCATCGTACAGTACAAGTAGACATGGTACTGGAGAAGGAGCTGAGAGTTCTACATCTTGATCTACAGACAACAGAAGGAGACTATGTCACTGGGCTTGGCTTGAAAATAAGGAGACCTCAAAGTCCGCCTCCACAATGGCACACTTCCTCTCACAAGGCCACACCCAGGACCACTCCCTATTGCCAAGCATTCAAACACAGTCTATGGGACCATGCCTATGTAAGCCACCATAGCACTCTACCTTTTATGAAGAATAGGGAGTCTTCTATATCCTTTTTTTTTTTTTTTTAAAGATTTATTTATTATTATATCTAAGTACACTGTAGCTGTCCTCAGACACACCAGAAGAGGGCATCAGATCTCATTAGGTATGACTGTGAGCCACCATGTGATTGCTGGGATTTGAACTCAGGACCTTTGGAAGAGCAGCCGGTGCTCTTACCCGCTGAGCCATCTCTCCAGCCCCCCGAGTCTTCTATATCCTAATTGAGGACCCATGACATCCCAAATGGGAGACAAGGGTCGTTGGTAAACTTCACTATAGAATTTATCACATCTGCCCATCAGGCATGATACAAATACAGACAGTGCTAGGTAGTGGTGGCGCACGCCTTTAATCCCAGCACTTGGAAGGCAGAGGCTGGTGGATTTCTGAGTTCGAGGCCAGCCTGGTCTACAGAGTGAGTTCCAGGACAGCCAAGACCACACAGAGAAACCCTGTCTCAGAAAAAAAAAAAGAAAAAAAGAAATGAAAAGAAATATAGACTGTACACACCACACTCTCTCAACCCCTAAGAGTAGACATGCTAGTAGTGATCCAATGCTCTTCCAAGGCCCTCATATTTTGAGTATCATCCTTTAGACAACATTGATCTACCACCTGTCACACCATCTCCGTTCAAACCCTAACCTCGGTGAATCAGCTACTGAATAACACTCTCCCTGACCACTTTGGAGAATATTGGTTGTGTGCCCCTCTTGGGTCAACCTTGCAACCACCACTTGTGGCCTCACCCATGGTCTTATTAGACTCGCACCTCGCTGCATGTTGATTGCTCTATGCCAAATACCACTACCCTTGTCTCTCCCATCTCTCTCTCTCTCTAACTCCTCAGGAATGTGATGTTGGGCACACTGGATTCCACAAACTGCAGTAATACCTTAACCTTTAGTATTACCACCCAACCTTGAGACCCAAACCTTCGAAATGCCTCCGTTACTTTTGTGACTCACTCAGGCATACCATTGCCTACTCGCTGCGTGTCTAGGACTTGTGCTCTGGTGCTCCTTCTTGCAAAACTAGGGGTGAACCAGCGACAAACCCTTGCCAGTTCCCATCACAGGGTTTATGGAAGCACAGCATGACAAACGTGCAGCTCAGATCATACCCTATACCAAGTCCTGGGCATAACCCCTGGTATGGCCAGGGTAGTGGCAGCCCTGACATCAGTTTTCCTCTAAGTTCATTCGTGACCTCCCGTTAGTGGATCATCCTTACCATCCAGGGCCAGATAGACTCACTGCTAGTTGTAGTGCTACAAAAACAGTGAAGATTTCCTAACAGCAGGGAGAGGTAGCCTTTGCTTCTTCCTCGGGGAGGAATGTTGCTTCTATGTCAAGCCAGTCAGGTTTAGTAAGAGATAAGATCCAACATTCAAGAGGGATCTCTAAAAAAAAAACTGTTACGAAACAGCTTGATGCCTCTGGCCAGTGGATCATCAACAGTCCACTATGGAATTGGATATTACCCTTCTGAACCCCCTTCTCTTTTCTTTTTGTTCTTTTTCAAGACAGGGTTTCTCTGTGTAGCCCCTGGCTGTCCTGGAACTCACTCTGTAGACCAGGCTGGCCTTAAACTCAGAAATCCACCTTCCTCTGCCTCCCAAGTGCTGGGATTAAAGGCGTGCACCACTGCCTGGCTCCCTTCTCCTTTTCTAAATTCTACTAGACACACCCTGCTTTATAAACTCATCTAGATGTCTTCAACAAGAGATCCAAAAGACTTCCCACAGGATTTTTACAGGATTACCAGCCCCTAATGCCCAGAGGCCTAGGACACCCAATTAGACCCTGAGGGTGAAGATCAAGCTTGCCTCAAGGACCCTGCCACCCTCATTAAGTAGAAAGTAATCTAATGATAATTTCACACATTTTTCCTAACTGCACCCCTCAAGGCATGGGAGTAGGAGTAGCCAGGCCTTGTAACTGATGGCTCCCAACCACTAAGTCCTGACCTCCAGATACTCTTAGCACTCTTACCCAGCCCCCCAAGACACAGGCTGCCAAGCTCTGCCCAGTCAGCCTGAGTTCGGGACTTTGAAAACCCACTAATTCCCCAACCTGGAAAACTCCACCAAGAAACTCTCTAAAGCCTGCCTCCTGCTCAGTTCTCTGCTGCTTCTCACCCCAGCAGAGGCAGTCACCCTCTTGTGTGTGTGAGGTTTATTGTGCTGTGTGACCTTGTGGTATTGCTTGGCTTCTGAGCTCCAGGGTACCTTTCCCCTCAGAGCTGTACACTTATGCCGTGTCTGCTGCAAGGAACTGCTGCTTAACTCTTTCCTCTTCAGCTGAGTACCAAAGATGCTCTACTTCTGTCTGGAAGAGAGCTCAGAGCTGAGGCATAGCCACACCCTGGAGTCCGGGGCCTACTTCCCACAGGACATCAGAGTCCTGCCAGAGCAATGCTGGGTCAGGGTCTCCAGCTGCAGAGGGAGTCTCCATCCTTCCTATTAATGTTTCCCTAGGAGCCTACTGGCTGCTCTCTCTGCATCAGGAAGTACCAGAATGTCATTTTCTGGACCATGACCCTCCTACCACAAGCTGAGGCTTTCATTAGCCTGACAGAAGCCTTGACTCGCCTCTGGGCATGCCAGGGAAATGCAGACTTTAACCCTAAGAGCAGTCAGATGAGCCTTCCTTTTTAAAGATGTACCACATTATTATTATATTTATATGCATGGGTGTGTCGTCTGCGTGTATGTCCGTGCACTACTGCATGCCTAGCACCCTCAGGGGCCCTGTGTTACCCTGGTAACTCTGGAGCTATGTTGATGCTAGAAATTGAATGCAGCTCCTCTGGAAGAGCAGCCAGTGCTCTTACTTGTTGAGCCATCTCTCTTGTCATATATATTTGAGACAAACTCCCAAGAGAGCCACCTGCTTCTTGTTGTACGTCCCTTTGTATCATGTCTGTGAAGGCTAGATGGCACCAGATCCCCTAGAGCTGGAGTCACAAGTAGTTCTAAGCTACCCAACATGGGTGCTAGGGACTGAACTGTGGTCCTCTGGAAGAGCACTCAGTGGCTGAGCCATCTCTCAAGTCTCTTGTTTTAAAACTTCATTCCTGGGGCAATGCCTGATGTAGAGGGCCTGAATAGGGGCCATAATGTGATGTTGGGTACAGACTTACACTTGGCATGAAGAGAAACACGACCTCAGGGTAACATTGTAAATGACACCAAAGGATCTATCCAATACAAGATGTTGCAACAGTGTCCTGGCTGTCTGCTTATCACTGCTGAGTTTTATCTATTTACTTCTCTTTTGAAGCAGGGTCTCATGGAGCACAGGACAGCCTTGAGCTGGCCGTGCAGCTAAGGAGAAACTTGAACTCCTGGTTCTCTTGCTTTAGTGTATAACGGCTAAGGACAGTATCTCTATGCTTAGGTGTTTTTGCGATGGGGATCAAAGCCAGGACTTTGTGTGGCAGGCAGGCACTCTACCCCCTGGGCTGTTGCTGAGGCCGAAATGCTCAACCTTTACTTCCATTCACTATTAGCGGCAGAGGCAACTAATCCCCAAAGGAGGGCTAGTGTCAATTCTAAAAAAAAAAATCTGTGGGTCTAGTCCCATTTGTGAAGGAAGGGCCTCAGGGGCTGAGATTCTCAGAGGATCCCAGAATGTGTTCTCACTACAATCTGGTTAATATGGGAACCAAAGAGAAAAGTGATCTTCCTAGAGGAAATGTTAAATGAGATTAATCTTTATCACTTAGCTTTCTCTTTATCCCTGAAAAACCAAATGTAACTGGAAACCAAAACCAAAACCTTCATCCGGGCAGTGGTGGCGCACGCCTTTAATCCCAGCCCTTGGGAGGCAGAGGCAGGCGGATTTCTGAGTTCAAGGCCAGCCTGGTCTCTAGAGTGAGTTCCAGGACAGCCAGAGCTACACAGAAAAACCCTGTCTCGAAAACCAACCAAAGCAAAGCCTTCCTGCACAGGCTCTGTGATGCCACCCTGAATGATTCCCACCGGGCCACTCTGAGCTGAGGACCCAGGGGCCAGCAGGAGGGAGGAAGACCCAGCATGACCAAGACTAGACTTTACTCAGTAAACTCCATCTAATCTGTAACTGTGGGAAAGCAAGCTGTGGGAAAGCTGGTCAGTTGAGATCCTGTCTCCCCAGAGAAGGCTACTTTCTGACCATGCTAAATACATCTACAGAGAACTCCCACTGAACACTTACCCACTTCTTCGGGGGACAGGAACCATTGCTAGTTGCAAAATCAAGACAATCACAGTTACACGTTTTCCCAAATCTTTGGCTGTATTGCAATGGTTGTTTCATTCTGTAATCTCCAACTGAACAGTTCCTAACCATGGATTAACAATATAGGTACTGACTGGTTTAACAGTATTTATCCAACATAACAAAATAAACTGCAATTTGTTATACTTTTTTTTTTTTTACAAAACATTTTATAAATATTTTTACAAAATGTATACAAAGCAATTTCAAGTGAGACATACTATACAAATGAAGGTATTTAAGCAAATAAAGCCCACACCACACTGACAGTGAGTGACCGTCCTCGGAGCTGGCCAGCCTGTGAGGCCTCCCTAATCTAACAGAGTCTACTAAATTCTCCAGAGCTAAAGGATTTCCTTATCGTAATTGCCAGTTCAAAATTTGCTTCATCTTTAGGCAGTACTTAAGGACACAGAAAATCAATGCGTAATAACAAATTCATACTTTTCCACAACAACAAACAGATTAAAAACAAAGGGAAGAAAAAATGATTTTTGTTACTGAGCACGAGTTCTAAAACTCAACTGACTATGACCCTGAACCACCAACCATTGGCCACTGAGGCAGAGCGCTTCCCTTCACCAGTGGGGGCTCGTGAGTGAGTTATGACCCATGTGGTGTAACCTAATCACAGGAGTAAAATACACTTTGTAATCTTCATTTGTCATTATCTAGAGTCTTTCCTCCATAAAAAGTAAACTTACATACAAGGACACAAAAATTTACAAGTTTCATTTTGGTACTGTAGGCTCTCCTTGTGTGGGACGAATGTCAGGGATGAGAAGCCCTGTAATTTGACATATAGGAAAGAAAGCTAGGGCTGGGGCTGGGACGGGAGGGGGAGGAAAGAGGTGACAAATATACATGAGACTTGTCTTGTCTCTTAAGAATTCCACTGATTTGCAATAATTAAAGTAATTCATTAGTAGCCATGTGCAGGCATCCAGGGGTCATCTTGAACCTGTGACATCAGAGAGATCAGGGCAGGCTGTCAAGCTAGGGCAGCCCAGACGGAGTCTACCTGGCAAACAGCTCATCTTTCTAATGTGTTATAATACAGGAAGGAGCTCAGCAACTTGAACATTGGCACAGAGAAGGAAGAAAAAGACAAACTCTAAGAGAGCCCAGACTTTTTTCTAGTTCGGTTGGCTGGGCTGTGGGCGGAAGAAGGTGCATCGCTCTCAGAGACTGGCTGTCTCGCAGAGTTTGTTTGTGTAGTGGACACAGGGGTACAAAAGGTCCATACAGTCAGCTATTGCTCAATTTTTTCTTCTTCTGTGTTTGAGACAGGGATGTGTTATAAAGTCCAAGCTGGCCTTGAACCCATGACTCTCCTGCTTCAGTCACCTGACTGTTGGGATTACAGGTGTATGCCAACATGCCTAGACTGTTGCTGTGTTACTTGAAAAAAAGATAAAAATCAAAATCAAAAGCCTTCCTTTCCATTGCAGGCCAATCTGGAAAAGAAACACTCCACATGATGACCACAGGGACAACTCCATTTTGGGGGTATAATGAAGCAGAAGTGAATGGATGCATTTTCACAGCCTAGGGGATGAACAGAGGGAACAAGCCCTCACAGTAATCAAAATGACCTCTAGATCCCAGAGGGTGATGGAGATGGAGGGAGGAGGGTTGCAAACACAGCACCATGACCCGTTACTACACATCAAGAAAGCAAGTAGCAACAGAAACATGCCCTGGTACAGGCCCACACAGAGGGAAAAATGGGGACCACATCCCGAAAAGGACATAAATAATAAAGAGGAAGGCTCGTTATGGTGAACTGGACCATGCACAGCACAGCGGGGGCGGGGCCAGGGCCAGGCCATGTCCCGTCTCCTGCCTCAGTCCCTTCCTCCAGTGGCCTGCTGGTTGTGACCTTTGGTTTACTGTGTTTGGGAATGACTGATACAATGTTGACTACTATTTTCACAAACATGGCCAGAGTCCCCCTCAAAAGCTTCAACTGTAAGAGTACAACACAGTTTTCAAGTGAAAGCCTTTTGATGCTTGGCTAAGGGCTGAGGGAGAGGGGACAATGAGGTTAAGCGGAACAGAATTTAGCAACAATAAAGAACATAGGTTATGCTGACTTCACCCGATTATAAAATGCAAAACTCTCTAAGTCGCACAAACCAAGACCCCGGTGCCTCCCCAGCTTGCTGCCTGGTTCCCACTGTCCCCTAGTGAGCTTGTGAGAATTTCAGGGTGTACACCTGGGACTAAGAACAGAACATTCCCAGACAGAATTCAACATGAATGTGCTTAAGAAAAACAGCACAAGGTTTTGCTTCAGCAGCATCACACAGCACTGGATGCTAGGAGGGATGCTCTGCGGCTATGCTACTGCCTCTTAGCTATGGGCTTCCAGGCAGAGCACTGGCTACCCACTGCTCAGAGGGCCCGGCATGGAGGAGAGTCATGGAGTCTTCCCTACACAAATACCTTCTCCCCCTAAACAGAACAAAATCAAACCACTACTTTGGAGCTGCAGTGAGAGAGTCTTTAAAAAAGTGGCTTCTATCAGTCCTGTTTGATTTTTCTTTAATAAGTCTGTTCTTTTGAAATGACTTATGATTGTCAAAATTTTACCCAGGGCCAAGTGTACTGTGCTAAGAAACAAACCACAAAACAAATTAACGAACAACAATGGCCGTAAGCACTTTCATAACACTTGAAATGTGGAGGGCCTATTGGACTGCTTTCTAGAGAGAGGTGGGCGTACTGAGGGGTCTCCCCGCAGCCATGACGACATGTATTGCTCTTCAAAAGAACAGGGTGGAGATTAGAAAGGATAACCTGTGATGGAGGACCAGGCAGGCTGGAGACAGGAGATGTTCCCATTTGCTTTGCTGGGAGAGAATGTAACTGGTCCAGGGCAGGGTCTGGGGGAGGACGGCTGCTATTAACACTCTAGGATACTATTTACAGCTGCTTCTAAAATGGAGTCCGTTTCTACAACGCCTTCACTGTGGTCCGGGATGAACTTTTCCAGGCAGTTTTCCTGCGAAGCCATTGGAGAAAAGCTGGGGAAGTCCAGGTCCACTGCGCCGCTGGCCATAGGGTCACTTTGAGGCCGCCCCGAATTCTTGAGTTCCAGGATGTTCTTAAAGGTTTTCTCTAGGCTCTTGGTGAGCTGGAGATCTGGCTGGGGCTCACCCGACCCTTTCATGATGTCTGTGTGTAAAACCTCATTCTTTGGGGAATTCCTCAAGGCTTTGTCCTGGAAGGAGTCGAGGCACGGCATCTCCATGTGGGGGCTGGCCAGGATGCCCGGGAGCTTGCTCTCAGAGCCATGATCTGGCCTGGGCAAGGTCTTGCGGTGGCCCTCGGGGCCCGGAGAGCACCCGCTGACCTTGGCAGGGTCCCTCCGGCTGCCCTTGTCCTCAGGTGGACCCCGATATTGGCCTAAGACCCCTTTGTCAAATTTCAGTGTTCTACTGTGGCCTTCTGACTTTTTAGAAATGTTTCCCTCTGCAGAGACCACGATGTGGTTAGGCACTAGATGAAACTGGTCATGATTTGTTGCTTCTGCCACACCTGGCTTGGCTCGGTCTCGGCTTTGTGCCCTAGGCGTCTGATGGAGCGAGCTGGTTTTGCTGTGATGCTGGTCACTCCTGTCAAGTGGGGTCTCAGGTTCAGCTTCGTCAAGTTTGAAGGAACAACAGAAATCGGCCTGAAAACCCTCTGGAAATGAGATCAGAAAGAACTTTAGCTGTCAGAGGACTAGCACAGGGGAAAGCCTCTTAACTGAGCACAAGCTCAATCATGCAGTCCTGGCTAGCCCTGCCCCAGACCCTCTTCTGCAAATCTTCCTGCCCATTCCACTGGCGACCCCTCCCACAGAAACTCTCAGAGACAATTTAACAGAGGAGTATCTCCTCCAAGTAGCCAAGGTTCTGGGGCCAGCTTCCACAAAGGAAGCTGCATGCAAAGGAGTACTCTACCAAATGGGGTACAAGCCGATTCCCCCAATGTTTCTTTGGAGAACTAACTGTTTTGAAGATAAAAATTCTGGCTTTAACCTGCTTCTTTCCTGAGAGCAGAGGACTTTGTGGCGAAGGGGGATGGACACAACCTGTCTCTGGGGGATGGAGTTCTTTAGGATCTTCTTCCAGATTTTAAAACATGGCAAAAAAGAAGGACAACAGGGCGTGGAGGAGCCATGTCTGAGGGAAGGGCTGGGCTCTGTCAGGCTCCAGGGGAGAGCCAGGGGTGATAAAAGAAGCGTCCGTCAGTGAGGGGCTGAGGTGGGGACTACAGCGGTTATCTTGAAGGGCCTGGGAGTTACATAGGAGGAAAGGGAGACGTGGTTTCATCTAGAAATCCAGGCAGGATACACAGAGCACCCATCACATCTCAAATCCTGAGCTACTGGGATGGAGGCTAAGATGTAAGAAGAGCACTCTGTCACCGGCATGACAAACTGACAGGGTCGTCACATGCTATTTTACCAAAGAGAGAGATTTCAGTTTCTCAGAAGACGGATAGAAACAGATCCTCTAACACTGTCCTGTGAGGCTCCTGGTCCACACCCAGGATTCCTTCCAGACTCCATTCCTGACAGTCCATACAGTGTATTTATAAATACCATAGCCAAGGCAGGCCTAAGCAGAACCTTAATGTTTAACTGTCACTAAAGAATGGCTAGGCATGGTGGCTTCTGCCTGTAATCCCAGCCCCATGGCAGGTAGATTACCTTGAGTTCAACACCAGCTCAATATCATGAATTCTGGCACAGTCTGAGTTTCAGAGTGAAACTTCATCTTAACAAACAACCAAAAACCAAAAACAAACAAAAAAACCAAAAAATAAAAAAATAAAAAAAAATTAGACACCACATCCAACCTTTTAGTTCCATTTTTAGAAAATGTTTTTGAGCCAAGTGTGGTGGCCAGTGTGCCTGTAATTCTAGCACATGGAGATTTCAGGGCCAGCCTGGGTTACATGAGACCCTGCCTCATTTGTCAATCCCCTGAACAGCTAGCATATGTCATCTTTTTCTGTGCATGTGTCCAGGGGACTAAAGGTAACTCCTTATGTGTTACCACTAAGCCAAATACCTAACCCCAAATTTTTTCATTTTTAACTAATTTTGAGATTAACATTTAAAATCACGAGATTTATTATAACATTTCTTAACTGTATGTTGCTGTATCTGCTCACCGTTAGCCTGATCCACCATACTCCCTTCTGGTCCCTTCCTATCTCAGTATTTTTTGTTTGAGACAAGGTTTTATTCATAGCCCAATGTGGCTTGTAATTTGCAATCTTTCTGACTGCCTAAGTTGTTTCTGGGAGTCTGAGACCAGTCCTGCCAGGACTACATATTAGTCACATTGCCTTTAAAGAGAGGGGTGGGCTGAAGAGATGGTTTGGCATTTAAGACCATGTACTGGTCTAGGGTACCTGTGTTCATTTCCTAGCACTCATGTTCTGTGGCTTGCAGCCACCTGCATCTCCTCTTCCAGGGAATCCAATACCTCCAGCCTCCACAGGCACCTGAACTCAAGTGCATATCCCCACCCCAACACTCACACTCACACACACACACACACACACACACATACAGAGTTAACAAGTAAGTGTCTGAGAGATGACTTAGCAGGTAAGAGTGTGCACCACTCCTGAGTTTGGCTCCCAGCTGCCTTCTCAGGAGGCTCTCAGCTGTCTCCAGTTCTGGCCCCAGAAGGTCCAGCACCTTTCTGGTCCCTGAAGGCATCCAAACTTGCACTCACATGCACATACCTGCCATACACACATAATTTAAAAAGAAATCTTAAAAAACAGAAGGGGCGAGGCTAGCGAGATGGCTTAGCAGCTAAGAGCACAGACTCTTCTGAAGCTCCAAATCCCAGCAACTACATGGTGGCTCACAACCACCCATAATAAGATCTGACGCCCTCTTCTGGTGTGTCTGAAGACAGCTACAATGTACTTATATGATAATAAATTAATCTTTGGGCTGGAGAGAGCAGGAACTGAGCGAGCGGAGTTGACCGGAGCTAGTGGGCCAATCGGAGTGAGCAGAGGTCCTAAAATTAAATTCTCAACAACCACATGATGGCTCATAACTATCTGTACAGCAACAGCATACTGATATACATAAAATAAATAAATAATTCTTAAAAAAAAAAAATAGAAGGAGCTCAGCAGTTAAGAGCACTGACTGCTCTTCCAGAGGATCTGAGTTCAATTCCCAGCAACCACATGGTGGCTCACAACCATCTGTAATGAGATCTGATGCCTTCTTCTGGGGTGTCTGAAGGTAGTGACAGTATATTCACATATATCAAATCAATTAACCAATTAATAAATATATCTTTAAAAAATGAAATAGAAAAAAAATTTAAAAAAATGAAAAAGGGCAGATTTGGAGCTGAGTGCTCACACCCTTCATCTTAGCACTTGGGAGGCAGAGACAGGCTCTGGGAGTTGAAGGACAGCCTGGTTTACATAAAGAACTCCAGGATAGCCAGGGCTCCATAGTGAGAACTTGTCTGGAGGGAAAAACTGAAAAGTATGCAGGAGATGGGGCACTGGTTGGTGGAGGGAAGTCCTTGGCTCATGACTGGGACCACACTTCACTGATGTTTTCTAACTGCAAACAAGGGCCTTTCGTAATATACTGAGAAGCCTCTGCCTCAATTTAGTTCTCCAAGATTAGAAAGACAGGATTTGAAGTTTAATGGGGAAAACCAGGACCTTAACTGAATGTAAAATTCTAGTTTGGATTTTATAGCCTAGTCAAGTCTTGGTATATCCAACATCCCCCTCTGAACTGTGTTAGTTTTTCCTTCCCAGAATTCCCGTTCTTCGTTCTGCCTACTGGACTCACCAAAGGTTGGTTCATACAACTTCCTAGAAGCCACACTGCTGGGAGACTGTCACAGCTTACCCTGATGATTCTTACCGGGGTCTACAAGCGCCAGACGCTTGTCTCGAGACAGGGAAGCTCTTTCCTCCTGGTTGAACATCCTGTCAATCATCACCATCTCTGCAGAGGGATTGATCCTCTGAAAAGGAGAGAGGACAGTCACTTCAGAAGCTTTGATTGCCTGATTCAAACCCCTGGGTTTGGGTACTGAAGGAAGCAGGGGTAGGTGAGAGCTTGCAGTCTAAATACTCTCGAGTTCTTGCTATACACGCAAGATGCTATTACATTTGCTGTGGTTTTACGACAAAGTCTCATGGACAATCCCCTTGCCTTAGCTTCCCGACTGCTGGGAGTTAATAGGCATAAGCAGCAAGGGCCAGCTCTAAGAAGTGCCTTCTCAAACAATAGAGCTCATAACCATCTGTAATCTTTAAAAAAACAAACAAGCCAGGCGTGGTGGGCACGCCTTTAATCCCAACACTTGGGAGGCAGAGGCAGTCAGATTTCTGAGTTCAAGGCCAGCCTGGTCTACAGAGTGAATTTCAGGACAGCTAGGGCTACACAGAGAAACCTTGTCTCGAAAACAAACAAACAAACAAACAAACAAAAACAAACAAACAATAGAGTTCATTTGCTCATTTTTAGAGACAGGGTTTCACTATGTAATCCTGGCTACCCTCGAACTCACTATGTAAACCAGGCTGGCCTTGGATTCACAGAGATCCACCTGCCTCTGCCTTCTGAGGGTTGGGATTAAAAGTGTGTGCCACCATGCCTGGCAAGGTAGTCTCTTGTGATGGCTTAGAAATTCTCAGAAATGGCTATAAATGACATCTGCCGCAGTCCCTCCCAGCGACGGCTAAGTGTGAAAATTTCCCTCCAACCTTAAATATCCCTGCTTTATAAACTACACCCCTGGTGTGAAGTCCCTGAGTCTTTCTCTGCCTCAGGGCTGGCTGAACTGCACAAGCAGCCATGCTGTGGAGCATACTGTACCATGGCATCTTCTAGGAGCAGGGATCTGTACTTGTTCAGCATAGCTTGGGTCCTTTTGAGGAGCTGAGTGGCAACTTCTTCAAATTCATTGTCCACTTTAAAAAAAAAAAATACAGGGAGAAAACAGTAAGAGAGAATCATCTACAGACTGAGGTCCTCTGTTCCTGAGACTGACACAAACTCATCCCAACAGCCGATCTGCAGCAAGCTTCCCTCTTAGAGTAGACTTCTCTGCTTAAGATCCTGCTGATACCTGGGATTCCTGCACTACATGTGGTGATGGAACTCATTCTAACACAGCCCAGAAAACCAACAGCATATTATTGACAGCTGCTATAGGCAGGCCAGGAAGAGAGCAACGGCCTCTGCCGTCTGGCTGCTAGGCTAGTTCCCGAAGCCTCCGTCCCTTCAGAGAAGCAAGTGGCAGGAGGAGCTGAAGCAGGAAAGACTGTCTGGGCTGGGAACATACAAATCAGTCCAGGACACCTGGCAGGTCTCAAGAAATGTCACACCTCCCAATCCATCTTCCTAGAATCTTTAAAGATATTTGCTGTTGACTCTGGAAGCCACTCAAGGGTGTGGGGGGGGCCTTTGGGAGGATCAAGACCATGGCCATGGAGGACAATGACATCATCAAGAGCTTGGCAGGCAAGAGGGAAGCAGGGTAGCACTAAATCCTACTATTGGACTTAGTGACAGAGAACAGGAACAGGCACGGGGCGTGTGGGGCTCTCGGCAGTTCCTAACCTTCCTGAAACTCATGTCCTAAGACATTCAGCCAATGTCTTAGACTTGCTTGGGGACCTCAGGGAGCTAACCTGTGGGATATCGAGGGTGAAGGTCACCTGCCCTGCAGAGTCTATGGTGCAAAGCCATACAACCTACAGTCAGCATCCTCAACTGTCCCTCCAGTCACTGCTGCCCTGTGCCAGCAAGGATTATCAAGAACAAGTCCCACCTTACTCACGGGCTGGGGTACTGAGGGAGAGAAAACATTTATGTCTGTGATACGAACAGTTGCGTGTCTACCAGTCAGGGAGCTGCACTGCTCTTTCGGGCTGTGGCTGCTCACCTTTCCTCAGGTCTTCCTCCGTGGGCATGGAGCCCTGGCACACGTGGTAGGAGAGCAGTCTCTGCACTGTGTCATTTAGTGACCGGAACTGGCTTTTGTCAGGTGTCACAGCATGGGCTTGGTCCCTCTGTAACTGCTGCAGGATACTTTAAGAGGGAAACAGTGAGGGAGCCAATTAGTCAAAATGCTAATTAACAATGCCATTTCTACAGTGTGATGGATAGCATTTTTCACAATTTTATTCTGTCTACTGTTGGGCTATGACCTTGACCTCAAAAAACGTAGTTTTCCCACCAAGTGTCAGAGAGGGTGTTCAGAGAGACCACAGCAATGGCTGACCACTGGCTAGCAACACTCCTGCCAACAGCAGAAATCCACACACAAGCGGTTTCTCTTGACTCTCGGTCTCTAGAGACAGGGGGCATTCTCTTCAAGAACAAAAGGACAGTGCACTTTATCTGATCTATTTATAGGTCTTGATGAAAACAAACTGTAGGAAAAGGTTTTCCAAGTGAATCAATCCCCCTGCCTCCTGTGTGAGTATGCATAGGCGCCTAAGCACCACAGCCCACCACATACGGAGGTCAGAGAACAGCCGCAGAAGCCAGCTCTCTCCTTCCACCCCGTGTGTGGGCTGCCGAGTCTGAACCATCTCTGGCCAGCAGACTTCGTGGCAACCACTTTTCACTTGCTGGGCCATCTCCTGGGGCCCCAACTATTTTTTTTTTTTTTTTTGGAGACAGGTTCTCTTAGTCACCTAGCTAAGCATGCTAGCCAGAGATTTCCAGAGATCCACCTGTGTTCACCTCCCAGTTTGGGCTTTGAAGAGCTGACTGCTGTGTATGGCTTGTTTTACATGGGTCAGAGATTGAACTCAGGTCAGAACTTTGCCAAGTAAGCCATCACCCCAGCTCTGAAATTCCTTAAAAAAATAAAAAATTGTAGCCCTGGGTGGTCTGTCATTTGAAGTATATTTTTAAATAAGCTAAGAAACTCAACCATTATAACTGAGAGATGTGGTGCATTTACTGACTACAAGGGGCCCTGAGGTACTCTGAGAAAAAAAGCTTTGAAACAGAACTTACAAGGCGCCTTTAGTCAGCTGTTTGGCAGCAGGCCTTTTCTGTCCTGAATGACTGTCCACCTAATGATAAAACACAGGGATAAAGTCACAAAATATACTTATAGATATGCTCCAAGTGTTACTATGCTCCAAGGGTTTCATGTTATCTGTTGACAAGGACTTTAAAATGCAAGAGACAGCAAGCACAATCAATTTCCTTGTAACAAAGAGTACCACAGTTATGTCTACAGAAAGCTGGATAGCAACTTCAGTTTTTGTTTTCAAAGACAGGGTCTCTCTGTGTAGCCCTGGCTGTTCTCGAACTCATTCTGTAGTCCAAGCTGGCCTCAAACTCAGAAATCCACCTGCCTCTGCTTCCCCAGTGTGGGGATTAAAAGTGTGTGCCACAACTGCCCAGCTAGCAACTTTCATTAAGCTATTAATTAACAAATTTAGAGCAAGAAACTAAGGTCTTAGAAAGCTAAACATAGGCCTGGAGAGATGGCTCTTCCAGAGGTCCTGAGTTTAATTCCCAGCAACCACATGGTGGCTCACAACCATCTGAAATGGGGATCCCATACCCTCTTCTGGAGTGTCTGAAGACAGCTACAGTATGCTTATATACATAAAAATAAAATCTTTGAAAAAAAAAAAAAGAAAGCTAAACATAAAATGGCTTTCCTACCATTTTAAGACCAGTAGTGTCAAATGCCTTGATATTTTATGTAGTACAAAGTTGGGTCAAACAGCTAAAGAAATGGCCTATTCCATGCATTCATGATTGATCCTCATATAAAAACAAACAAACAAAAAATCCAAACTTCCCCCAAAACCATGAACAGGCATACTTGTTTGGTTTTTGAGTCAGTCTTGCCTTGCTATGGACCCCTGGTTATCCTGGAACTCATTATGCAAATCAGATTGGTCACAATTCGTGGGACAGAAACCACTCTGACATGGCGACTGTTCTGATTTTCCTTGGTGGGGTGCTGGGGATTGAACTCTGGGACTTGTGCTCGTTAGGCAAAGGCTAACTACTGAGTTACACCCTGTGATGCTTATTATCGACTATCAACTGAGAGGATCTAAAACCTCCGAGGAAAGAAAGTTCTGGGCTCAGGTTCGAGCGAGCGAGCGAGCGAGCACTGGAGACCCACCCGACTTCGAGTGGCACCATCCCGCGGACTGAATGAGGAGGAAGTGAGCGAGCACTGCCATTTTCCATTTCCTGGCTGCAGACACAACTCTGCCAGCTGCTTCCTGCCCACTGCTGCTCTCATGATTTCCCTGCCAGGGACCACGCTCTCCAACAATGAGTGAGCCAAACTAAACGCAGCCTTCCTTAAGCTGCTTTTGTCCTTCCGTATTCTGTACTCTGGGCAGCAAGCAAAGCTCTTTAATCCTCAGCCCTAAGAGTGCAGTGTTGTAAGCAACTAGCACATGTTGGCTACCAGTGTCTCTGTCTCTGTCTCTGTCTGTGTGTGTGTGTGTGTGTGTGTGTGTGTGTGTGTATACAGCACTTTTGGGGATCAATACCAAGGGTGTATATTCTAGGCAACTGCTTTACCACTGAGCTATAGTCTTGTTCTTGTCTCCTTTCTATTGCTATGGTTAGACCTCTGATCAAAAGCAGATTTGGGGAGAAAAGGATTTTTCTGCGTACACTCTCAGGTCACAGAGCGTGGCTGAGGAAGTCAGGGCAGAAGCCACCGGAAGCCACGAAGAGACACCGCTTGCTAGCTTCTCTCCTCACTCACTTGCACGCTCAGATTTAGCTTTCTTAAGCAAAAAATGGCGCCACTCATAGTGGGGTGGATCCTGTCTAATATGACAGTCAAGAGGCTCTCTTACAGACAGGCCCATCTCATCTCTAGGCAATTCCTCAATCAGGGCTTCCATCTCTCTAATCAGTGTCAAACTGACTAGCACAACTCATAATCCAGTAAGCACATCTCTTTATCTGTCTGTCCGTCTGTCCTATCTATCAATCTATCCACCCGACCATCCACCCACCCATGTGTCTAATATGTGGAGGTACTGGTGTGTATGTATGCACTGCTAGGTATTAAGCCCAGGGCCTTGCCCACACTAGGCAAGTGCTTCACAACATCTCAGCCCTTAATCTATGATGGGTTCATGAGGCACCAGAAACATGTCAGGGACATGTTGAAAACGACACATTCTGGAAATGTGATGTGACCAGGCCTGGCACCCACCCTGGGAAAGTCTTCAGCATCCACACTGCCGCAAGCTTGGAGACAGACTGGTTATGTGCCCTGCTAGATAGCAACCACAAAACCTTCTGAGACTGCACACTCTGGTTAGAAATCATGAATGGCAACTGCAAGCAGTTTCCTACCTGCACAGCTGCCTGGCTCGGGGATGATCCAACTGAGTTTTCTTGTGGCTGTGTGGTCCCCAAGGGCACTGGCATAATTTTGCTTCCAGAATCCTGTCCTGTTAGAATGAAGGTAGAAGACAGAAGTCAGTCCAGCATGTGTGTTCTGAGAGTTCTTTCTTCTCTCTCTCTTTTGGATTGACACAAGGTCTCTCTATGAAGACCAATCTGGCCTGGAACCTACTGAGTAGGTCAGGCTGACTTTGAATTTACAGAAACCGGTCCTGCTCCTGCCTCCAGAGTGCAGAGATAAAAGGCTTGGACCACCACACCCAGTCTGAAAGGATTTCTTGATGAATACCTG
>JADRCD010194436.1:0-43471 GCA_019843815.1 Montemys delectorum | reverse complement strand
TTTTTTTTTTTTTTAATCAAAAAGACATACCATAGGCAATCTGTAGACAGAGAAGCACTAAAATATTATTTCATGGCTGAGCTCAGGCTAAACTAGTTTGCTATTTTATCTATAATAAATAAAGAGTATATTCTTTTACATCGATCACATTTAAACATCAAACCTAACTGAAATACACCAAAATCTCCAATGGCTCCAGAAAAGAAGGTTTAAACACTCGAGTTCCATATATTTTTTTCCTTCAGATAACAAATTCCCCCTTGGCTGGGGAAAGTATTTTCATAGTGTTTAGCCTCTTATTTCTTTTGAAGCAATGTAAAAACCTAGGCAGGATATAGAAAGAGAAAACAAAAAATTTATTTAACAAATTTTTCTAACACTGAAAACTAGTTTCTGTTGCTAAGTATAATTGTTCTTGGTGGCGAATTGCTAGTAATTGTTAGAATCTTGCTGGGTACAATATCTTAAATTAGCACTCAGTTTTCTGGCAACATGAGTTAAAGGAACTATTCTGGGGTTTAGAGAGAGAAGGCTTTAAAAATATTTTAGAATTCTATTAGTCTCAAATCATAATTTGACAATCAGCATCACTATACTGCCTCCTCACACTTAAAACCCTACTTTCAAATCCTTCATCAGAAAGATGGACTACTGTGGCAATAGCTTTGCATGCATAATCAGTGTTTGTACCCATAATGGCCATGTATTCTCCTTGGATTATTACTCACTCAAATGGCATCCTCCCTACAAGGCAGGGTCTGGGGCTTCTTTGTGAGAGTGCCAAGCAAAGGGCTTGTTTATTATGCCATTAACTTGTTTTCCTCTTTCTCGTCTTTATATAGATTAATTCTTAATACATTGAGATTTTCTCAAGGTGATTACCGGACTGTATTCATAATATAACTGTTTCCTCTGGCAAAGGTAATATTCCCACAGCAAGAGGTCAGGATATTAGGTTTAGATTTCTGTGGTCTCACCGGCTTCCATGCACACACTCCTACTCTCACTCCCTAAACTACAAAACCACACAACTGCCCAGAGGCGTAGATGGTACTTACACCTGGCCACGCGTCCCCTGACCCATATCAGTTCATTAGCTATGGAGGCACGTCCCAAAACATGGGTTGTGGATCTTTTATTCCTCCAGGGGCTGTGTCTCCTACTCTCAAGACTGACTGTTTTCATCAGGCAGGTTAATCATCTGGACACAGATGGTGCCATAGACTGCAGGCCCTGCAGCCAGGATAGCCTCTTTTGAGGCCCAAACAATTTGAAATCCATTGGCGAGCAGGAGACTGCTCCTTGGTCCACTAGCTCTCACTGACTCCCAGACATGTGTAGGTAAGAACTGGGTGTAGTGCCTTGGGTTCTTCTTGACGGTCTTTGCCTTTCACCACATAAAACTTCCCTGCTTTTATAATTTCTGTTTTGGTTTACATTCATGAGTTACTTCTAATGTTTCTGCCACTCAGCCTGATTAGAATGCAACTGTTGTTCAAAACGGTTTGTTTCTAGCACTTGTACTTAGCATCCTCTTTACCTCTTAAGATTAGTAGTCTGCTGTGCTAATGAAAATTCATCCCTCTGCCTTGTATGCTCTAAAGTGTTTAGTGAAACTTCTAAACAAGAAATGCATCAGCATTCTTTGTACATATTGCACTTTTGTTCTTTCTCATCTCAGTTCTCTTGGTATGAAGTTCAAAACCCTCCTTATTGCCTTGTTTCCTTAAAAATTCAGTAACTCACACCCATTTCTCTCCCATCTTTTGAATTACTGTGTATTCTGTAGGGCTTCTACTTTTAACTGAATCTTAGATTTACTTCTCTTTATATGTCAATGTGGGAAAAGTAAGTAAAAAAAAAAAGTTACCAACTGGCGTATTACAAACTATAGGACATGCTATCAGCTACATATCCTAGCTATGTAATTTTTAAAAGGTAGATGTTATCTACCAAAATATGTAGTTATTCATTTTGCGTGAGAATATTTCATTTATGGAAAACTCTATAAATACCACAGAATGTAAAAGAGTATAATGTACATGTAGAATAAATTATTTGTAGGTTCCTAAATGCACACTAAAGTCTTTAATAAACAATGGGATATAAGTACATGATAAACACACACCAATACATAGAATAGAAATCCGGAGTCTCTGGGAAAAAAAAAAAAAGTATTCCCCACTTTCAATGGACAAACATGCTGAAGTCAATTAATTCTACCCAAAACAAACAAAAACTCTAAATGCATTGCCTGGATTTAGGCCACTGTCACAAAATCTCTACTCTTCTGTGTGGCTCCCTTGGCTGCTTTTAAAGCTTTGTTTTCCAATACAAAAGCAGATTTGAGCACTGCTGTAGTGAATGCTGTCGATGGGGTTAAATAATACAGCAATACTGACTGAAGAGGAACCTTAAGCAAGGGCCAGACAGGGGCTAGTGCAGATGGGGAGAGGGAAAGGAAGTAAACCATGCAGGCTGCACACAAGAGCTCTCAGCATGGGGACTAGAGCATTGTACTACTCAGTCTACTAATCCTGCTGTACTCCTAGATACACAAACTTTGGACCAGCAAAATAACACTGTTTGCTTCTTCAGATTTCATTCCACAGGTATAGACCAAGCTAAAAAGCATTCAAGTCAAGCACATGGATTCTGCTTACCCACTCACAAGCATGAGGGCACCTGGACAAAAAACAAAGCAAACTAAATGCGCTCTCTTAGCTTGGGTTGTCTGCTAATATTAAAACTATGTCCTTAACACTCTCTCTCACCAAACCAACACATCCTATTTTTCTCTGTTATTTCAATTCAGAAACATTGAAAAAGAAATCCAGGTGTGTAAAATATGATTATGATGATACCATAATACAAAACTGATGGGCATCAATTTGGACTTTTAAAGACATTCTGCAAATGGAAAACATATCTACTAATTTTGTGTGAATGTTCTTCGGTTGTAATTCATACTGAATAGTAAAATGGAAAAGGAAGAAAAATTATGAAATATGAGAATGTCTTTTCATTTTTTTCTGTTTTTTGTTCAACAGAAATTGGCACAAATATATAAACACATGGGCTATACATTAAGGCCATTATGGTAACATTCATAAATCAAATTTATAATCAACAATAGTTTACAGATGTATATTATAGGCTACACTAGCAAAGTATTTAAACAGTCTCACCATCGTGCCCTATCCTTCATTTGCTCTCTGTGGGTCACTTGATGGTTTCATAGAACAGTATACAAATTAGAGGTCTGCCACAGAATTTTCCCGAAGCCACTATGAACAAGATCATCAACAAGAACATGAGTGTCTGTTCTGATACAAGATCTCAAACAGCCTAGGCTGGCCTCAAACTCACTGTGCAGCTGAGAATAATCTTCAACTACAGATTCTCTGCCTCCACCTCCCAAGCGCTAAAATTATCTTATCATATCCTGAAAGGATTTAAAACACAATTTTTAAAGAATCTTTTATTTTATTTTATTTTTTATTTTATATGCATTAGTGTTTTGCCTGCGGGTATTTCTGTGTGAGGCTGTAAGATTTTGGAGTTATAGACAGTTGTTAGCTGCCATGTGAGTGCTGGGATTTGAACCCAAGTCCTGTGGAAGAACTATCTATCAGTGCTCTTAACATCTGAGCCATCTCTTTGGCCCCTAAGAGACAAGTTTTTTTTTCATTAATTTATTTATTTATTCACTTTAGTTCCTGATTGCAGTCCTCCCCTAGTCCCAATCCCCCCCCCCCCTCACAGAGCCTCACCCATACTCCCTCCCCTTCACTGAGAATGGGGCAGTCCCCCTGGGACATCAAGTCACAGCAGGACTAAGACTATCCTCTTTCACTATGGCCAGACAATGTGTCCCAGTTAGGGGACTAGGATCTACAGGCAGTCAACTGAGTCAGGGACAGTCCACACTCCATTTGTTGGGGGATCTGCATGAAGACCAAGCTGCACGTTTGCTACATATGTTTGCGGGCCAAGGGGGCACTAGGTCCAAACCATGCTTGCTCTTTGGTTGGTAGTTCAGTCTCTGGGAGCCCTCAAGGGCTAAAAGACAATCTAAATGTACATTTATCATCTATTTCTTTTTAAAATATGGGAAGTAAATGACTAATAGCTAGTTTTAAAAGCCTTTCCCTGTCAAGTAAAATCTAGAATCAACATGATAGTAAATAAACTTATAATCTAAGCTTTTGGGAGGTTGAGGTAGCAGGACTAAAAGTAAGAGGTAGGCCTAAGTTAAGTAAGAGCCTGTTTCAAAAAAAAAAAAAAGAAAAGAAAATCTAAGCATTTTTATACATTCCTCTAAGTCCAGGAAGCACAGCCCTGAATACCAAGCACACTCTTCCTAGAGTGAGCGATTGCAGGACAGCAGGTAAGGATGGAGAGATGAAAATCAAAGCTTTACTGAGGGAGACATAGAGTGGAATAAAAGATATCTGCTGTGTATGCTGTGATAGTTACACAAATATGTACAAGCTTTAAAACAGAATCAAGAGTATTTACTGTGGATCTCCTGTATGCCAGGCTCTAGGTTAACTGACTTATGTAGATTCATTCACTCCTTACAACTTGGAAAACTTGGACACTTGTTGCTATCTAAAGATACTAGCAATTATATATCAAAATTACTTGTGGTTATATTTGGTAATATCAAAATGGACTTTCTTTTCTTTCTGTTTACCCCTACCTATTGAGACTGAGTTTCATGATGTCTCCATGGCTAGCCTGGAAATTGCTATGTAGCCGGAGTTGACCCTGAATTCTTGTTCCTCCTGCCTTAGCCTCCCATGTGCTTAGATTACAGGCCATGTGTCTTACCACACCAGGTTATTTTTATTTATTTTTAAAAATAATGCAAATCTAGTATTTGTAATAACATTAATAAATCTATAAACAGAACTGTCAAACATATTATCAAGATATGATACTAGAGAAGAATCAAATGTCTACAAATATTCAAAGAGATTGGTTTAGTTCATTGAAATCCATGTTTTAAACAACAAAGACACAATTTGTTGATATAAAAAGTAAAGTTCTATTAGCTTAACTCTGGGAATCTTAAAAAGAAAAAACAAGAGTGAGCTATTTCTCCTAATTAACACAGTTGAGACGGTGCTGAATGAATCTCAGTGCCTTCATTTCCTTAGTTCTGCTTCTCAGGTTATAGAAAGGACCAAGAGCAATATGAAGCAGGATTATGCACTAGACAATGTAAAAAACGTCAGGACACTTCATTTGCTTAACTGGAGAGATGGTCTATTGAAGAGAAACTAATTAACAGTTTCTCCAAGCAACAAAGGGATGCTATGTGACATCTTGCTATCAAAGTGTCTAGGGGGGAAAGAGCAGAGAAACATCACATAATTATGATGTTTATGATTTATAATTTAAAGGTATTGATATATTGGTTTTCTTAAGACGTCCTCCATCCTGGGTAGAATAAAAATTTGAATAAAATTTTGGAATAAAATTTTGTTATAACCTTAATTTGGAAGAGAGAGAGAGAGAGAGAGAGAGAGAGAGAGAGAGAGAGAGAGAGAGAGAAATAAAGAGTAAATCAGAAACCTTTTTAAAGGTTCTAATAAATGCACTAAATTAAATAGCATAACATGAAATTTCATATTCAAGTATCTGACAAATTATGAAATACTAGTACAGAGCAGCTACAAATATTCCACACAACATACTAGTTCTAGAATCCAAATCCACTGCCTTCATCTTCCCAAGTTACAGTTCCTTACTGTAAACTCCACTGTAACATCAGGACCAGCTACTTGCAAGCCATGCTAGAATCAAACAAAATATAAACCGAGCTTACTATACAACCCTTTCATGGCTACTACTAGAGACATTCACCAAAATCTGTAAGTGCCAACCTAACTGGAACTATTAAAGAATAGAATTCTATTTTTTCCTATATGAAGCTAGTTTTTTATTTAATACACTGCACTGATTAGTTCTCAACAGGGAAAAATCCATCTGAGATCTGCTACCTAAAGTCCTCACAATGATCATGTAAAGAAACATGCATGAGACTTCCACTCTGGTGACTCTGAACTCAAACAACCTAGAGCTTAGTAAGAACACACAACTACAGCTTAGCTGACTAGATCAAGCAAAACTGAACCACAATAATAAAAACTAAAGCAGGTAAACTAAATTTTCTACTCCGTGTAAAATGTTTTTTACTTGTTAACTCCTCTCAGACTTCCCCTAACTATAGATAGTTTTAACAAATACATACATTTACATATTACATACAATACACACAAAAACAAAAAAAAATCTTTCAAGTCTGAGAAGCATCATATGATGAATCTTATAAAGGAAATATGAAGGTCTTTTATCAGACGCTCAAACCTTTCATTAGTTCTCAGTTGGCTCCATCTGCACTTAAATAAATCTTTGGTAATAAGTCACACAAGTAAGTATTCATTAGCTAGTTTTAAATGTCGCAAGTGCAAACCTAGTAGTAATATTAGTATAATACATTATGATAGTACTAAGAAAGTTAAAATAAATTAATAAAATAAAATATTACAATAATATGAATAAAACTTATAAACAGAACACAATCTGTTTGGGAGCCATATTAACATAGTACCTTCCTTTGTTACTTAGTATGTATTTTTATTCAATGATCACTAAATAGGCTAAATTGAGACATCTTGTTCATTTTCACATATACCAGTTAGGTTATTATATTTTTTAAGGTAGTTCATAAAGAGAAGCAAAACTAAAAGCTAAGGATCCTATAAGAAATAAATGAATAAACTACAGGAAGTAGAAACCCAAGATAAATATTCACAGTTCAACTATACACTATTCAAAATGTAAAAAAGGTACTTCATGTGAAATATAGAAAAGATGTTTTCAAAGTGCACAGTTGGTTTGTAAATGTCCTGTTTAATAAGCCTCTAAAAGGCAAATTATTTTCAAGGATAGCTATCATTTTTTAAAAAAACAAGAATCTATCCCTCTTCCAGTCTGAACTCCGTTGTCATGCTTTAAGGAGACAGTCACATGCTCAGTCACAGGACTGTTCAGCCAAGTTCCCGTGCATCCAGATCAGACTGATAAAAATAGCACAAATCTTAAAAACAGGTGAATTATCTAAGAACTTGGGTTTTTGCTGATCTTTCCTTCAACCTAAATGGTAGCTTTATGCAGAACAATTAAGATAAAAGCAGAGAGGCAGGTAATGAGAGACAGGCTCATTGATGCAGTGAGTGAAAAGTAAGACAAAAGAGCCATTGGGAGGAAGAAGTCTGTAGTGTCTGTCAACTACCGTGAGAATGGGCATGGCTCCACAATGGGTAGGCTGCTAGCTACTGGGGTAGAAAGTGCTGGGGTGAATGCAAAACAGATGCACATAAGAATCCAGATGGTAAGAGCACCCATGCAGTAATGGAGAAGAAAGACCACTGAGAGCTGAAACAAGCTCTACAGAAAACAAACTGTGCAAAATGGTGTTAAAGGAACACTATGCTAGATATCTATCTATCTACCTATCCATCTACCTATCTATATCGTTGTCTGTCTGTCTGTCTGTCTGTCTACCTTCCTACCTTCCTCCCTATCTACCTAGTTACGTATACCTGGAACCAGTGAGAAATAGCGTTCCTCCCCAACAGTAGTTGGTAACAGTCCAGAAGAACCAAATTAAAACAAACCAAGCTCAAGGAAAGCGACATTACAATAAATGTCTTCTACTTGCCCCAATTTCTGTCTTTTAGTAGCAACAAGCATCTCATGCATGTCCCAGAAGTTTCTAAAACCCAAGCTCAACATAATGCTCAAGCAATGTTGTTTAATGATTTTTTAATGTTCCATTTTCTTTTGCCATTCAAAAGAGATCAACATAAGCATGATGTTTTAAAAGTCTTTACACTGGGTTTCTCTGGAAACTTTAGGGACAAAGAGTTCGGGACACAAGCAACATTCTGTTCCGAGAGAGCCACATTCTCAGTGGCTCATTAATTCCTCCCATTGCCTTTAGGTTCCCTCCCCTTAGCAGGAGGCCAGTTCATCAAGAAACCCAGAGGAAGCAAGAAAGCTGTAGCAGTCCAGCTGAGCCACAAATCCAGATAAAATCATTCAAGGACTGCCTGCCTCTGCTTGTCCTTTGAACACTTGATGGGTCGCAGGTACTATGTGTGACCAGCAAGTGTTCCTGACAGCCCTGAGAAAGGACACACACAATGGAAATCTATGAAGATGTTACTAGTTCTCCATACTGGTCATGTGCTAGCACCCTCTTTACTGTGATGATACAGTTTAGAAGTTTTATCACATTTAGTATTGGCTTCTCCATGAGCTACAATGCATAAATATCCTGTTTTAAAAATGACGGCCTAGAGAAAGCTGGAAAGACATTTTAACAGTCTCTCTATAGCCTTTTCTATTTCAAATTCTAGGAGCTGATATGCATATTAAGTATAGGAAAGATCAGGGAGTGCAGAAAATGAGAGATACAAATACCAAATTATAAGTAATTTTTAAAGAAAAATGAGTAAATCAGAGAAACAGAAGTACAAGGAGAAACACAGTTGAGAGGCAAAGGGAGAAAGCACAGGGACCAAATAAAGGCATCTTACTGAGCAATTCAGACTAGGAAAAAATCAGAGGTTGTGGTTCATGTTGTTTCCACAAGCTATGTCTTTAGCATCTTTCCATCTATATTTATGATAAAATGATTAGATACAAACAAGGAATCTGGGCTTGTAAAAGCCTGTTGACATTAGAACACAGGATAAAATGATGGCAGACTCCAGCACATCTGAACACACCGTAATCTTCTAAATATGTAAAATATTAACTGCAAGTCAAACTGCCCCGGCTCTCAGTCTAGACTCCATCCCCATTCCAACGCAGAGATGCAGTTTGGAGGGGAAGGAGAGGCATACAGAGAGGCGCACACAGAGTGCAGCATCAACAACATTTGGAAGACTGAAGGTCCATTTCATTTTTTTCACCAAGGGAAAAGTAAAGGCTTAAAAACAAAACAGTTTGTTCACGGTTATGTAATAACACACAGAAAACAAGTGATTTCCTTCTTGCCAATGTGGCAAGCTGATAGGTCACACCCACAATCCCACTCAATCCTCTCCATAGTTTGTCGTTTGCTTGGTTCTCACACACGAAGGCGGCATGCAGAACAAAAATCAAGGCTGTGACATATTCTGTTTTCCTCACAATTCCAATGATGTTTGTGCCTCCTGTCATTCATTTAAATTAAGTATTCTATACTTGAAACATTTACATGCAGCACATTTATAAGTGTGCACGATTTGGAGTTTGTAAGCCAACTAGTGCACACACCTACACTCATAATTACAGTCAGTGAATACAAACCAGATAGGCTGAAACAGAAAGTGACAGTGCTCTGTACTATATCAAGTTAAAAGTTTGGATTGCTCCTTAAGAAGCAAAACAGGAAGTCTGTATTCTTAAATTCTACCTTAGATGCTTTATGGCTGCCTTTTCACAGCTCAGTGCATCTTAACAAGTATGATACTGCTGTCAAGTGAGGTTGATCTGTTTCCAGATGCTAGCAGTACTTATGTGAGGGACAAGAGGTAGACTGAGGGCAATGAGTAATTATTATCTTTAATAACCACTCAGGGATTAAAAGTTCAACTATACTGCAAACCTGAGAAAACCCTACTCTCGGGTTCCCATCCCTTTCGCAAATGCAATACTAAAACAGCTAAAATGCATGTTCTCTTCACTGCAAGTTTTCTTCAAGGTGCAAGAGCTTAAATGCAAAGAAAAGAAAAAAATGTCAACTTTCTATTGTCAAGAGTGTTAATAACCTGCAGCTATAAAACTGTACTCTTTCCTTTGACACTGTCATAGAGATTAATAGCCTCCACAGTTCAAACTACACCTCCTTGACATTTTCTAGCAAGCAGGAAAAGCAACATTACAGGCAGAGTACTGCTAACTAGAATACTGCCTTAGGAGAGATAGGGGAGGGCTACAGACAATGAGCCTGGAAAGAATATGAATTGGCAAAGAACACCTCCTCCATTTTGGCAGAGGATTCATGAGCTTGTTTAGGATGTAAATGGTTGGATCTTAAATTGATAGTTGAATTTTCCATAATTTTGAAATTTGACAGATATAAGGGATCAAATATAAGATTTTCTTGCAACATTTCATTCTAGTACATCTGGCAATACTATCAGACTGGATGAATTAGACAATGAAACTGTGCAAATAAAGGCACTAGAGAATGAGAGCCTATCTCAGTAAAACTTTAGACAGAACTCAACATTCCAGAAAGGCCCTGAGGTCTCACTAGTAAGAGAGTCACTGGAGCGAACCTCTTTACTACCTTACGTCTTTCCAAAGATTAGCACCACTTCTCTTCCACGCCAAATTAAAACAATATTGTGGCCCTCCTACTGGCATGAGGAGCTCAGCTCTCCACACCTGAGGAGTCTTCTTGACTCAGGAATTGAGTATGGTTTGATGTATACTGTGCTTCTCAAAGTCTGTTCAGCTCAGTGTGAGGACCAGAGGTACGCATGATTATGTAAGGTCTGAAAATATACCTCTCTTTCTTTACCCACAATTTATAACAACCATCAAACATTCTGTAGTCCCAAATTAAAGACACCTGCTTAACTTTGTTTAAACCTGTTTTACTAAGTATTATTTCTGCTGAAGTCCTTTTCATCCACAAAGCATCCTCTTAATGTCCCAAGGACTCTAAGGAAAACAGTACTCTGAAAACTGAACTCATATGTTGGCTGTCGGCAGAGTGAAAATTACATTCAGAAATTCAGTGGGAAAGACATTTAAAACCTGTGTACAGTATTTTTCTTGTGGTGTAGTGAAGGGTCTGTGAAAAGTCAAAGCTTACAAAACTTATAAAGGCTGCTTTGGGGCTCTTTTGTGTTTTGTTTTGGTTTTGTTGTTGTTGTTTCCTGTTTTAATGTTGTTTCCTGTTTTCTTTCTCTCTAAAATGCTTAAATAGGAGGAATATAAATGATATGGCAAACGATCTTTCAAAATTCTTTTCTGGTGAGGAAATATCCACATGCTTACACTCAGAAAATCGTGAGAGAAATAAACAATGAATTTAGCAATTCCAACCATTTTTTTTCTCTACAAGCATAATTTATTTCTTTTCTTCTTTCTCTCTTTTTTTTCTATACATCTTCTCTCCAGTAACTCAGTCAAATGTTAGCTTAGTGAAATCAGCTACAGTCAAACTTAAATTTTATTTACCAAATTCTTTGCAAAGCACACGGATTCTCATTCACTTATTAGTCCTACGGGCTCTATTGGACATTATTAGTGATTTGCCTGAAATGAGTCAAGAAAGGAAGGATAAGGAGAGCCTGGGTTTAGACGACAGTGATGGTACTTCAGGGACCACAGGAGCCATGAAAATTAGCACTGAGCCCTCATGGCCAGGGCAGAAAAGAAATCAGGACAGTCTTAATGAGAGTCAGGAAGTGCGCCTAATGAGAACTTTAATATACTTTATCTTCCCTTTATATTTCATTCCAGTGTCATTAGATGCAATGAACCAACTAGCACTTTATTGAGAGCATACTGTGTGCCTAACTCTGGGCCAAGCACTCTGGGAAGACAAATTACATACAGTAGTGGCTGGAGGGTGTGCTTTCCCAGACCAGAGCCTCCTCAGAACTTGTTAGAAATGCAAACTCTCAGCCCCAGACACTGAAGCTGCGCCTGGGGGTAGACTTGGGATTTGTTTTTGTTTGTTTGTAACAAAACAAAAACAAAACGAACACAAACCCTGTAGTGACCCCAGAAGCACTGGCCTCTAGCATCTTTGGGAAGCCATGAAAATGTGAAACAGCAGCCAAGCTGAGAAGTATACAGAGCACAAGGTCTGATAATCTCACTAAAGGTTCAAACTCTTGGATGGGTTGTTGCTTTTCAAAACAAAGCCAGAGCATTTGAGAGTACTTTCTCTTCCTCTCAGTTCTACTGCTGGAAGCATACACAGAAAGAATATGGATTCACAAATGAACACATGATCCAGTTAGTCCGGAACAAAGTGCTACAAAAGAACCAATTCTGTAGCTTTAGATAAGTGATAAACAACTAAGCTCCCTCAAGGGAGTCTATCTATTCTGAACTTGTGTTTAAAGGCAGCTCCAGTTCTCTTTTCAACCAATCATTATTAAGTTCTAGAACAAAGCAGAAGCCATAAGTTTGCATTTTATTGTTCTACTTGAAGCTCTTACTCTTCTTACCTGATAATATTTCCAGCACCACTCTGCCAAAGAATACACGCTGTTAAAAAGCATTAGCAGTAGTAATACCTGCAGTAAGCATTACTGCTCATTTTATTATACCATTTGCTTTTCCTGGTCTTATTCACTGTCCTGGTTATTCACTTCACATTACAGAAGAAAGACTAGTAGTATTATAACCCTCACTGTTATACAGCACATTAAAATATTAACATAAAGTTAAAATTCAAACCTTCCTACAAATGACTACAGGGTCCAAGTTTCAGTCACTATCTCATGTCTTCCTTAATTATTTAAAGTACTAGACCATTCTCTGCAAAGCTAATTTTAACCTTACTTCTCTTTGGCAATTGCATTAAATCACACAGAAGGTGAGACAAGAGCTAAAGGGCACTTAATCTAGAATTTTAGGTGAAAACATGTAACATGGTTTAAGAATGACTTATTAAAACAAAAAGGTACAATTTAAATATACAGACATATTTTGTGAAAATCCCTTTCACTAATAGTATTTTACATTTTAGACAAGTTTCTCAATGGCAAATTCTTATTCTGGATATTTATTCTTAAACTATGAAAGCTCAATGTGCATATAACTGAGATCCTTATAAGGGGAACCACAGTAATAAGAAATGATTATATTATAATATTATATCCTAGGGTGCTATATTAGAAGGTTATTACCACATGCTTAGCTAATAGGGTCCACACTATTATATTACAATTAGATTGAGTTTTAAAAATTATATTA
Source organism: Montemys delectorum (assembly GCA_019843815.1). Classification (NCBI taxonomy): domain Eukaryota; kingdom Metazoa; phylum Chordata; class Mammalia; order Rodentia; family Muridae; genus Montemys; species Montemys delectorum. Next base: position 30,463 of record JADRCD010194436.1, on the reverse strand, counting down.
CCATCATAATCCTTAGTACTTATGAGGAAAACATCTTTCACATGAGTTCTCAAAGCCTAGAACCACAGCAAATTTATATATAATGAAATCAAGTTACAGGGAGACAGTACCAAAATATATGGACACCTTTCCAAAAGATATGAAAGATTAAGGGCTTACCCAATGTAGACTGGTAGCACAAATGTTACAAGTGATTCAAGGGAGAAGAAATGAAATACCTATTTATTTAATAATAATTGCTGACTATCTATTATAAAGCAAATGGTATTCCAGGCTATGCACAGACAGCAGGAAACCAAAGAGAAAAATCCTCCATTGTCTTGAAGCATATACTCAGTAAACAAACTAGAAAAAAATAAATAAGCATATGTCATCAAATAGTCAAAATGCTTCCAAAGAGATTTGTAACAATAATAACAGAAAATGACTAGCTGCTAGTCGTTGACACTGAAGTTAGAACAATGTTCTGATAAAGTAACATGTAAGTAAATTTTTAAGAACTGTGCTGGTGCATAATGAGATGGCTCAGTGATTAATGACACTTGTTACCTGCCTGATCACCTGAGTTCAACCCCTGGAACCCAGACAAAGGAAGGAGAGAAGTGACTTCTTACAAGTCCCCTGACCACATATGTGTTCCACACTTGCGTGCATGAACACACATACACACACACACACACACACACCACACACACACACACACACAAGACAGAAGCAATCAAAACAAGAATGGCTAAACATTGAACACAAAAACAGCTGAGCTGATTAAATAGGTCTGGAGAATGGGAAACAGGAGTCAAGAAAATGAGGAGTTCCCCTAAGCACCTGGCTGCCATTTAGGGAAATAAGAAGGTAAAGGATGAGAAGACAATACAAAGGTCCACATGCCCAGTGTACACTGAAGTAGACACAGTCAAGTAAGTGGTTGGCTACTGAAACTCACTAGAATAAAGGCGGAGGCTAGGAACACACAACTGGGGTTCATCCCAGAAACCAAAAGAATTAACACTGAAAGAGCTCCCTAACAGCCCAAGCACTGCAAACACAGCACCAGAGATCTTGCTTACCCCTCGCCCTTGCTCCTCCCTCTCCCTTGCTAAATCATGAGATTACATTTCTACCAAGTTTGGTCTCTAATTTGGCCACTTCCTTATGTCTAACTCATTTCTGAAGCTGATCACCAAGGTCCAACTGTCAAAACATCAAAGTCCAGCAGTCAAAATTCATTTTTTGGCTACACTGGCTAACTTGCCCATGCCCAATCAGGACTTACCAACTCATCCTTACAGGTACTACCTTTTTCTCCTAACACCATTCCTGCAGAAACACCAGCTGCTGTCTTTGCCCTATCCAGAGGCAGGCCCGACTTGTCCCTCCATGGTAATAAAATCTCCTCTGTGCGGAGTATGGTATCTGAGTGTGTTCTGTGTTGACTCCATGGCCCTATTCAAATGCTTTATAAGAAAAGAATAGATACTTCTAAATTCTTTCTTTTCCTCTGTCCTCACCCAGCTTTCCTGAAGAAGTATAGCAGATTAAAAAAAATGGTTTTAACAAGGATACATAAGTTCACAGAATGATACTGGGACAGACAATAACAAATTGAAAGTACATGAAAAATTGGAACTCATACACAGATAATGGTAAGGTAACACATATAGTCAATGTTTCAATGTCTATTGAAAATAGATTGGCAATTCCTCAGAAATTACCACGTGACCTGGAAATTCTATTCATAGGCTAATACTCAGTTAACATGAATGTTTTTTATAATGTCCTACTGGGCATGGTATAATGTAAGAAGCAGTATGATCAGAATGACTAAGAGTTTCAGTCCAACATGGTCTTCAGAGAAAGAACTTGTATAACTTCATCTGCCTAGCCTGAGAGATGCTATTGTTTTATCCCCAGTACTGAAAAACAAATCCCCACAAAAGCCTTGTACATGGATTAATACCGGTAGCAGAACTGTTTCTTATAGCCAAGACAACCTAAACGTCTACCTACTAATTAATTAATTGTAATATTTGTACATGTGATCGAATATTATTTGCCACAAAAAAAGAATTAGCATAACCTGTATGGATTAACAACTACTATAAGAAACTACTATAACATGAAAGAAGCTAAACACAGAAGTCTGCATGTTGTGTGACTGCATTTATATGAAATGTTATAGGAAAATTAATAAACGGTATGTTACAGAAGGGTTGCTACAGCTGTAGCAGCTAGAGAGGGGCTGCAAGATAAAAAATATGGAGTATGAAGTTTCTTTTAAGGGTGATGAAATTGTTCTGAAAATGCAGGTAATTATTGCACAACTTTGTGAGCATGCTGAATACATACTAAACTGTACATTTTAGTAGAGTGATTATCATGGCTAAGAATTGTAATGGGGTTTTGTACTTTTACTAATTTTTATTTGTTTGCTTGTTCGTTTTAAAACAAAGATAGTGACAACTTCCCAGAGAAAAAGAAATGAAAAGTCAGACTGAAATCTTTTTTTTTTCTTTCTTTTTTTGATTTTTCAAGACAGGGTTTCTCTGTGTAGCTGTCTGTCCTGGAACTCACTCTGTAGACCAGGCAGGCCTCGAACTCAGAAATCCGCCTGCCTCTGCCTCCCAAGCTCCGGGATTAAAGGCGTGTGCCACCACTGCCTGGACAGACTGAAATTTTATCTTGTTAGAAGAAACATCAATGAGAGTGTTTAAAGTCCTAGAGGTTGTCAGGACATTTGTCCTGCCTCCCCAAGTGCCCGTGCCCTGTGGTGGAGTGGACTAGGAACCCACAACCCTACGTCCCCAAACTCCCACAGTGTGTCTAAGCTACAGTCTCATGTATGGCCTTATCTACTATGCCTCCTAACACAACATTGCTCCTTAGCTCCCCAGAACCCTAGTCCTTCAGCACTCAGTTTAAAGCCCATTTAACATAATACAGTTTCTAGGCTTTTAAAAGCTCTTCTTTACAAAGAGGCCCTACTGTGAGAAAATAATAGAAGTCTTAAAGGGGTAAATATAAAACTGCCTCTGTCACATAGAAAATAGGCTTCTTGGCAATCTCCTGATCTCTGTGAAGACTTCTCATTTATTTTCATCTTACAATTGAAATTTGTATCATGTCAACATATATTTCACCCTCAAAGTCATTGGCTCCCTTGATTCTACTATGGCTAACACAACATCCAGAATTTGTCCCAATGGGTAGATTTATATCAGTAAACTGCATGGTAGATACTATGAAATCTAGACAAGTCCAAGAACCAACACCAATGAAGATACCCACTACAGAAAAACCAGTCCTTTCAGAATTCTTAAAAAGATATAGTCACAGGATTAATATCAACTTAAACGGGATGTCAAGTCTCTAGGATATATTGCATTCCAAAGGAATTAATGCTATATCCTGAAAATAGTCTGACAGGAATGTGAGTGGGTTAAGGCAGAGAAAAGGGTCTATCTTTTTGTGAATGAATTTATATTAACTTCACTGTAAAATTCTTTTAAAAGTCAGGTGAGAAATTTTCATGTAACTTAATTGGGACAGAAATTTAAAATCTATAGAGAAAAATAAAAAATAAATCATGTTGTAACTATGAAATCCTACATATTTGACTCTGCCTATATCTATACTTTCTGTTATTCTTTTTTGCCTGCATTTCATAAGACAGGTTGGGGAATTTGAAAATGGCTTTCTAAGTGCTTGTTCCCAGAATCTAAAATAACAATCCTAAGGTATGCATCTATGGACATCCTCATGTCAGTCCTATCTAGCAATATGCTGTTTATTTTTGCAATGCTAGGGATCAAACTTAAGGTCTTACAAAAGGTAGGCTGGTACTCTACCACTTGGCTATGCCCAGTCCTAGTGAGTGGGTCTGGGAAAGTTGTCTGGTAACCTGATTTAAAAACACAGTGCTAAGCCAAAGATAGTAAGGACTGCAGATCCTCAGTCTCTCCTGGAATCTGCTTTTAGGTCAATTCTCCCAATGTCTGCTACTGATTGATTGACTAACTGTGTATCTACAACCTTCCTAAAACTCCTATGTTTAATTTATAAATTCCAATATGATAGTGTTAGGAAATGGAGACTTTGGATGGTGATTATATTAGATGAGGAGCCCCTGAGAGGATTAACACCCTCATAAGAGGAAGAAAGGGAATTAGACAAGGAGGTCATATGAGGATGCAGTAGAAAGTGGTTCTCTGTATGCCAGTAAGAAAGCCTTCATCAAATCCAAACCTACAGACTGCATGACAATCCTGAACTCCTTAGTCTCCTAAACTCCAAGAAATGAATATAAATTGTCTAAGCCCCACCCTCAGTCCATGATATTTTGTTACATCTGCCAAACTCAGCAAGATGTTGTGAGTGGAAGGAAGACAAAATTAAACAGAAACCACATATAACCCTGGAGGATGGAAAATACTAAAAGGAAAAAGGCTGAAACCAAAACAAAGCATAGCTGCAATGATATAAGCTGCCATATAGGATTATGGCTCAGTCTTATTGCTCCATAAATAAAATCCCATATGAATTATGACTTTAAACATTGTATAAGTTATTGTTATTTTTATAGGATCCAATTTGTCTGCTATGAAACTGTCATTGTAGATTAAAATCTTCATCAAACGGGCTATATAAAAGAGTATGTTTATAAAACAGAGAACCTATTTTGTTTCTTTAAAACCCTGTATCTACATCTTGTCAATGCTTGTTATGAATTATCTGCATACTGTAAGAGGCAATTCACATAAGAGCACAGCAAAGAATTCAGAAAAATCACTGTGTCCCTTTCCTTTGCTTTGCATTGCCACGAGTATTTCTTCACTTCCTCTTGTACTACACTTACTTTAAATTCATGTATCCCCAGATCAATAACAGAATCTTGTTTTTCTAAATTGCACTAAACTCTAAAACAATTAAAAAAGAAATAAAATTTAGCTATCCAGGTGTGGTGTAGCACAAGACAGGAAGTTGTTGTGAGTTAGAAGCCAGCCTGGATTATGCAGTGAGACCCATTTCAGAGAAAAGAAAAAGAAAAGCATCTCTTACAGCTCAAGGATATCAACACAGTACAACACACGTTGTTCTTCTTAATGACTCTCCCCACCCCACCCCACCCCCGTGTGTGTGTGTGTGTGTGTGTGTGTGTGTGTGTGTGTGCGCTCAGCTTGACAAAAGCAAAGCACACAGGAACAATACTGCAAAACTCCTTGCCAGACTCACCTGGAACATATATCACATTTCAAAATCACTTAGAATTAAGACATTTATCTACCTATTTATTTGGATTGTGTAGTATGTGGTTTCTTCCTGTGTCAACCAGTATATAGTGTAAAGTTTAATAGTAATTATTTATCTTTTAATTAGCCTTAATAGTGATAAGTTTCCATTTTAATCATCAAAGTTATAATGTATATTTAATATATCTTCTATTGACTGACTTTAACCATTTTTAAAAAGCATAATATTTTTCAATAGCATGAATCTAGAAGCTTATACATGCTACGAAGAGAATAAAAAGTGTACCTGGGCAAATGCAAAACAAGTTATGAAGTTTCCTGAAGTAAATAAACAAATCCTAAAGATTAATTGGAGTGCTAATCTTGTGGTATGTTTGATCTACACTGTAAATACAGCAGTCCCTGCTCTCAATCTGAATACATGCAACTAGCAGAAGGGGTAAGTAAGGAGAATATAGTCAGAAGTACTAATAGTAGCCCTGGTGAGATGCTTTTGGCCTCTATATAACAAATTCTAGTATACAGGAAGCATTCTGTTAGCATCTGTTCACTTCAACATCAGCAGTATGACTTCTCTACTTCTCTTTGATCTTTGCCTAACAGACTTCTTCTCTTCTATTGTGATACAGGGTACCAAGAGCTGTGGTCCCAAGACTCACTTTCACCCTGGGATGTAGTCAGGCCTACCCAGAAAGACTATGCAACAGTAATGCTGCCGTTATACAGCCAATACCAGTAAAGGGCAGTGTGGACGCCTAAGTGTATATCACAAGCCAGGACAACAGGGACACAAAGAAGCGCTCAGCTTAGGGTGTTTCATAAACCTTTCCTGATTCGTTCTTTTTGTTCTTCATTTGGAGTTTTGTATATTGTCCAAGTTGGCCCTGAACTCATAGAACTCCTCCTGCCTTAGTTTCCTAAGTTTTATGATTACAGCACAAGCCATCATGTCGAGTTTAAAATTTCCCATTTTAAACTCTATAATCCCATTTAATAAGTAAACATCATTACTATCAGAAATGTTTTAATAAAAATAAAATCAACTAGTACAATTTAAAATAATTATGATTTCAAGCCCATACATAGTACAGTATATATTAAAATAGTTTGGGATGTGATATTTATACTAAGGCCATATAGCTCATTTGAAAATCACAATCCTTAAAAAACAACATGTCTTACTTTTATAATTTATGTATGATTTTTATGATTTACACATAACTTATATGTGTAATATATACAAAATCAGTGTAAGTGGATATTTTACTTTTTACTCCAGAAACCATTTTTATTGCTGTGTACCACATAACATTTTCCTGCTAACAGAACGCCTGTCAGGATCCCTACTATCCATGCTGGTACCATAACTATTACTGTGTTGATGTGTTTTGGCTGTCCAGTAATCACTTTCTAATAGGATTATCTTCATACCTCGTCTAAGTCGACAGCCATTCTGCATCAATAACTTAATAAGCACCTCAGTTTGAAAGACCATTCAATTTCACACACCACATACCTCGACCAGCACAACTCGGCAAAGTACTACACTGCAAACCACCTCCGATGTGTGCTGTCTTACAATTTTCTCTTCAGAATATAGACCAGAGACTACAAAGAGATTCTAAGAAAAGAAGATATAGGTAGCAGAAAGGGTAATCACAATCATATGATGCTACAATGTCTACAATCTCATGCTCATCCCTGCTGGTGCAGTTGGCTTCCCCCAGAAGCACCCACTGCCGCTTACACAGACCGGTACAAAGAAAACCTCTTCCATGCTCCACCCCTCCTCTTCTGACATCACTACCAGAGATGGCAGCTATATGAGCTAACTCAACTACTACTCAGAAGCCTAAAGGCTACAGAGTATTTTTGCAAAATCCAATAAAAATGAGGAAATTAATATTTTAAAACAACCTGTTTCCAAAAACTGAGAAAAATCTACTGTTTTTATTTACTACTTTAATTCAACCTAATATCCACATTTATGATTTTTAAAAATTAAAATCTAACTAAATATGATGGCACACATCTCTGATCCCAGCATGTGGGAGGCAGAGGTAAGCAACTCTTTCTGAGGTCAACGCCAAGCTATCTACCTAGAGAGTTCCAGACCAACAAGGACTCGAGACCAGTCCCAAAGAAGACAAACAACAAAGAACCTTTAGGGCCATGTGAAAACACAGCACGATATAAAAGCTAAGCATCACAGCAAACCTATTTTAAGGTAAGGAATGAAATGTCAGTGAGAAATTAACTCAAGCTAGTTCATCAAGTACTTTCATCTCTAAGAATCCTGAGTCAAGTAAATGAACGTCTTTAGTTTTAGTTAAGTTAAACTTGGTGGAATCTGCAATGCCTTTAATAAACCATTGAAATGAGACTCTGGGCAACTCAGGAATGTCTATCAATAAGCAGGCAAACCTGACCAAGGCTGATTCTAAGCCTAGCTGCTGAGGCTAAAAAACAACGCATCAGGAGACAAGCAGATAAAATTGTCAAATGTTTAAAAATAACATCTGTACTCCAATCCCCTTCAGCCTAGACACTGTAGGTGTGTCTCGCTAAAGGAAAGGTGATAAAAGGGTTAAGAGGCAAAGGAGCTCATACTCAGACAGGAGCAATGGGGGTATGAAGGGTAAACAGAAAAGGAGCAAGAAACATTTAGAAGTCAAGAGAAGAATTTTAAGGAGACAATTAAACATGTGAGAGAATGACCCTGCCCTCTGATAGTATGGCTTCCTCTCCCTGTGATCCACCAGTGAGGGACTGGAGGGTAAAACTGCCTATCTAATAGTTTCAGGACACCATCTTCCCATTGGAGATTTGCCTAGACGGGGCAAAGGAGATCAACATACCACCAGATGGCAACATAGAGTCAAGCATAATTGCCATTCATTTCTCTATACTATGTAAGGACACTAGATCATAATAATGGCCAATATATCAGTTAAATGTCTATCTACTTTTGTATCAATAAAAGATTAGAGAAATAAAAAACATGTATCCATAGAAAGGTAAATATTGAGATGGAAGAAGCTACCTGTCATTATATAGCACAGACCCTCAATTAGCAACTGCACCCTTACTGTGTAAATGGCAGAGGAAAGTAACTAACAATAGAATCTGCCCTCAATTTAAAGCCTCGAAGGGAAGTAATTAAATTTAGTAGAAGCTGTAGCTTCTAAACAAGGATACATCATATAAACACAAAAGAAAACACAGATTTGAATAATAAATGCAAATTAGAAACAAGATTTGACTATAGAGGTTAAAGAAAAATGATCATAAAATTACTTTTCTGAAAAAAAAAAATCTCCGTTCAAGGAACTAGTTTATGAGCCTATTTTAATCTAGGCAAAGGCTTTTATTTGAATCTTGGCTGATGTTTCCAAAGTACAATCTTGCTTCTAGTGTATTTATGCATGCAGATCAGATAGCTTCCTGCAGCTTGAATTAGCTGTACAAGTACCTTTCATATCAATGCAGATGGATTTGATATACACTGTCAACATTACTACCAGGGATAGAGATCACAAACACTGCTCTGCTTGTTGGTCATGAAATAAAATTGCCAAGCAGATTTGTGTAGCTCCAGAGGGGAAATTAATGCAGGCAACATGGTTATCAGCAGTCTTTAGCCTGCCTCTCTAAGCTTCTAACAGAAACATTTAGGGAGAGGAAACATTACGTCTGGCTACAGCTGCACATTACACGGTCCATTGAGACTCATGCTGATGGCTGAACTGAATAACAAACAGCTGGGTATAAATGTAAAAATCAGAAAATCAATTTTAAACACACATATTTCACAAATCCTCTGAAATTCTAGTACTGTACAAGAAAGATAACTTGACATTATAGAATGAAAAAGTATCCCAGGGATTAAAATTCAAAAATAAGCCTCAGGGTCATTATGCCTCAACTGAGCTCTTGTGTTGTGGTTTCAGGAAGGGCAGTGTGAGGTCAAACACAGGCAGGATCATCAGAGAGGTTCTGTCTCTGGTCATGCTTGAGTTGCTAGTCATCAGAGATATCTCCACTTCCTATCTGAACTTTCCAGAACAAGGAAAAGTTATTTCATGACTTTAACTGAATAAGGTTGTCCTCTAACCTTTTCTTATTTCAGGGTCCTTCATCAAGGATCTGGGTATTGAGGAAGGGTATTGACAGAAAGCTATTCCCAAAAATTTCTAATACAAAGGATCTGGGTTAAAGAATAAAACTAAACCAAGGAAATGGCAAAGGTTAAAGTGCCCTGCAGCATGCTAACATATTAGAAACAATAAAGGAAAGGCTGTTACATCTTTGCTTGCTTAATTAGAAAGAAGATAAAAATAACTTTTCCTGAACATTTTTGTAAAAGGTTTGTATTAACCTTGTGGATCTGTTTTTGACAGCCAGCAGACCTTTATAGTTACAAAAGCTAGTGACACAGAGCTGCATCTGAGATGGGGTATTACTGCCTATCATTCAAACCAGGTCGGTTTTTAGAGCAGAAGGAGTACACTATTGACAATGGCATTGATACAACAGGAACAAACTGGGATTTCCCTAGCACAGCATGTCATATGGTCACTGTGCCTTCAATGCTAAGAATGTGAAAGGGAACTGGAGGTCCTAGCTGAATGCCAAATAAGTGGTGACCATCCCCTCCTCTTACTCTCAGTCATTTGTGCCTTCTTGTTCTCAATCACCATTAAAATAAAGAAATCTTCTAAAGGAAGTTCAGGGAGCAAAAGATGAATCAGACAAAAGTCCCCTCCTCTATGCACACACAGCTAATCCTGTGGGTCCCAGAAGACTCAAATTCGACCCAGTGGGAAGGGCACTACCCTCTTATAGCTTTTACAGATAGGAAGAACTATAATCTCCCCAATTTTGATTAATGTTGACTTCCTGCTATCACAAGATAACTGAATCAAGATCACAAAAGTACTAACGTACATGAACACTGTCATGGAGACATTGTATTTTTTCCAGTGTTCTTGGTGATAAGTAATATATTAATTACCTTTAAGAGTTTTGATGTGCCAGTGCAATATGAGTGTTACATGATCTGTAGGTTAAAGAGTGAAAGTATTAACTTGGGGACTGGCTTGTGGGTGAGGGTGCTTGCTGCACAAGCATAAGGACCAGGGAGACCACATGTTAAAAAGTTTGATGTTGATGAAAGGCCTATGACCTCAGCTCTAAAAGGACAGGGGAGAACAGCAGGACCTGTGCTGTTTGCTAGGTGTCAGCCTGGATCCAGGTTCAGTGGGAGGTCCTATCTCAAGGGAATAAGGTAGAGAGTAATAGACTGTGTGTCCTCCCACATCTGTGCAGACCACACCTACATGTCCCACACTACCTCTTTCTCTTGTGCTTAAAGACATGTGCAAATTTTTTAATTTAATTTTTTCTAAGGTAGCATACAATGTATTAGATATTACAGCATTGTTTGGACAAAGCGTGAAATTACTCTTGAAAAAAAATCAAGTTCTATGAAAGTTAGGAAAACCCTGGACTAATTCAACATGGCTTAAACAAAATGAAACTGAAGATCCTTCCTGATAAATTGTCTCCCTGAAGAAGATACAAGTATTTCTGAAGGTCACAGGCTAAAACTCAGAATATCCTCCTGTTTAATGCCTGTACTCTAAGAACATGTTACAAACTCTTAGAATACCTAGAAGTCAGTAAACATCCAGTCCATATGAGACTTTGAATGTGTGAAGTATTACACTTGGAATAAATGTAGCAATTTGTTCATTGGCAAGCATTATAAAATAATATAAAAAGAACAGAGTCCAGTACAAACAGATACTTTGTTTCCATAAAACAAGTGACACCTCAGCTGAACAGGTCAGCGTGACTCCTAAACGTTCTTAGCTGTCCAACTGAATGCTAACTATTTGATCTGCAGAACAAACTGCAGTTTATTACAGTATAGTTTCTGGCTCGTATTGTATTTACAAGACCACAGTGCAATCAGTTTGCTACTATGGAGGCACACAAGAAACCTGGAAAATTAGATAACTTTAAAGGCTAATATACTTTAGTTCTGGGTTAATTAAATTTCTTAAAATGAGTTCTGCTGATTGGCTCAGAATCTAAGATATCAAGAGCTCACGTACTTAGAAACAAAAATACACCCTATCAAGAAAAGTAATCCAGGAAAAGGAAGGAAAGGAAGAGGGGGAGAGACTGACTGACTGTAATTCATAGAGGAACCTTAAGAAATAGATAATTCGAGTTGACCTCACTTACACCTTACAATTGGGCAATTATAAAAACTGCCTGTCTCTCAGAATATTTACTGTCAGAGCTTACTTACAAAGCTGTAATGATACATTTACATTTCAAAAAGAATAACAACAAAAAACCCTTGCAAGTAAGTTGTATTATATAGATAACCTTTTATTCAATCCCTGGTTATTTTATTTCAGTTCTACAAATGTTAAAATACACAATGTAATTGGAAACCTTTATATTAGTCTATAAAATGGTCTGTTCAAAACATAACATATATTGTAACTTATAATTTTGTTTGAAAAGATAGCTCAACATTCATATTGGAAATCTACTGCATGTACACTAGCCCTAACAATGCAATCATTTAATTCTAACCCAATAAATATTTCTTTGATAACACACTTGCTCATTTGTCAGAAAGAAAAACAAAAGACTCAGAAATAGTTTGTGAGTTTTTAGAACAACAACCTTGTTTTTCTGTCTTGCTGTTCCTGTGAATAAAAGCCAGTATTTTTTCTTTAATTTTTTTCAACAGTTTTTGGCTGTAATATAGATTGGAAGGTGAATTATAATGCCATAATATGGCAAAAGAATTGTAAAATTGGTCTTTAAAAACAAATTAACAATAAAATCATAACTTCTTCCTGTAAGTTTTCTCTTTTAAGCCAAGACACATTTTGTATTTCATGGATTTTAAAATCATGAACAATAATGAACAAAATATAAGCTACATTATATCTAACCCTTTTTACTTTCTTTTTAAAAAGCCAAAAGGTTTAGATTTTCACTGCTGCTAGAAATGACATCTGAAGTATGTGTCTTGAAGTATGAAACTAGACGGGATGTTTCTCTTGTACGAGGGAGGGCCAGATTCTAAGGACAAGGGAAGAACCCACGATACACTGGGTCTCTATAAGAAGGTTTTGGTTTTTTTAACCAGTGGTACAGCAATGGCTAGGGTTTACAACTACAACATACAATCAGAATTGTACAGCTGTGCCTTCCTGGGGAAGGCGAAAGTATCTCTACCTCAACAAATGGTCTTCATTGCCCTTCGCACCTGAAGCTAAACTAAATTGTGGTTTTTTATTTTACATCCTGGAAACAGAAGATCTGTGAGAGTAGATGCTATGGTGACTGAGATGACAATACAGCAAATGAAGCACTAAAGGAGTAATAGCATTTTCCTCCAATTACACTATCATCATTGGAAACCCAGCATTTTGACAAAGTGTTCAAACATCAGAGAATGGAGTTGGTTTCAAGCAGTTGGGAGCCATGGTATTGGGCCTTATAGTCTGATTTCTGAAAGCCCTATAATGAGGACAGAGTGGATATACATTCCATTCTTTGGCTGTATTTTTGTTCAACAAAGCCTGCAATTTTCAGTCACTTGAAAATGTAATTATAGATAATGTTTGCATCAGTAGCAAGAACACAATAAGCACATGGGGCATGAAAACCCCACTCCAATCACATCCTCTTAGGTTACAGTGCCTATCTCCTGCCAAGTGTAAAGGCAGTTCTACAAGCTAATATTTCGTATGAAATTGTTGGTAGTTTGGATCAACCCATACATGAATTCCTCTTTAACTTTGCTACTAACTCTTACAGACACTCAGTGTTAAAGAAAGGACAGAAACTTATGTTTTTCTGGGAAACTCAGGATCCAACTAAATGGCTTTTGAGGAAAAGCTATGCCCCAGAGAGGATGAAAGGGTAATGTAATGACACCTGATATGAAACAGGTCCCATACACGAGCTATGTAGATAAACCATCTTGTTTAGATTTCACTTAATCCACTGACTATCCTATGGCTTATTTAAGAAGGTTAAGAATGGTTCTAACTCTAGAAAAGATACTGTGTAAAACTGCCAATTAATGGAGATTATAGGGACCAAACATCGTTTGAGAGCTTTTGCTAACCCTTAGGACCAGAACTACAGGTAACCTCCACCTGCCAAAATCCAACTGTTCATTTAAATCAAATGCAAACATCAAGAAGCCTGGAAGTACATCTTGGCGTGAAATTCTGTGTCTAAGAAGTTCTTAAAAGAAAACTCTTGATAAAATATATAACCATGAGTGGAGAAAAAGAATTAACATCTAAGGTATTTTTTTTTAATCTCAAATAGGTAAGCATCTACCTCAGACACACAGTTCTTGACATTAATATGGTCCCCTTTTCCACAGACACATCTACACCACTGTTGTCTTACAGACTAAAAGCTGTGTCTTGCTATGAAATAAAATAAAAAGGCATTTGACAGAAAAGTATAAAAACTCACACAAGAGTGTTGGTTACAACTATGAAATTGTATTTTGTTAAATATAGAAATCCTGGCACAACACATCCAGGAAATCTAGGACACTGAAAAAAAATCAATCTAAGAATAATAAGAATAGAGGGAGGAAGGAGAAGAATCCCAAGTGAAAGGCACAGAAAATATTTTCAACAAAGCCACAGAAGAATTTTTCCCAACAAAGAAGCATACTGAACACCAAACAGACTGGGCCAGAAAGTCCCCTCAGCACACAATAATCAAAAAAGCTAAACATACAAAAAATAAAGAACAGTGAAGCTGCAAGGAAAAGCAACCAAGTAACACATAAAGGCAGACCTACTAGAATTAAGCCTGACTTCTCAATGGAGAGTGTAAAAGCAGAAGGCCTTGGACAGATGTGCTGCAGACACTAAGAGACCACAGACTACTGCACCAGAAAAACATTCCATAACAACAGATAGGTAAAATGAGACACTGGATGATAAAACCAAATTTAATCAATGTCTGTCTATAAATCCAGAACTACAGAAAGCACAAGAGGAAAACTCCAACCTAAGGAGGTTAACCACACTCAGGAAAACACAAGGAATAAATAATCCCAGATCAGAAAAATCAGAGTGGAAACACACATGCACACGTGCGCTCACACACACATACACACACACACACACACACACACACAGAGAGAGAGAGAGAGAGAGAGAGAGAGAGAGAGAGAGAGAGTCAACACACACTGCACATTGATATCTCTCATCATCAATGGTCTCAATTCTCCATTAAAAAGACACAGACTAACAGAATGGATGCAAACAGAGAATCCATCCTCCTGGAGCAGCCAAGAAGCACACTTTAACATCAAGGATAAACATTACTTCACTGTAAAAGGATGGAAAAAGATACTGCAAACAAAGAGGCTTACAATGCAGGTAGATACAGCCATTTTAATATCTGACAAAACAAACTGTAAACCAAAATGAATCGGAAGAGATAGGGAAGGATTCTACATTCTCAATGGAAAACAAAATTCCAAGAGGACACTGCCATTCCTCACTTCTGTATACCAAACAAAGGATACCCAAGTTCTTAAAAGAAACACTAAAACAGCTTAAATCACATATTGATCCTCACAAACGGATAGCGGGAGACTTCAATACCTGGCTCTAGCAGACAAAAACTGAATACAGAAATGCTGGAGCTAACTGATGCTATAATGGACCCAACAGATATTTACAGAGCATTTCACCCAAACACAGGAGAATAGACCTTCTTCTCTGCACTCATAGAACTTTCTCCAAAACTAACTACATCCTCAGACTCAAAACAAGTCTCAAGAGATACTAGAAAACTGAAATAATACCCTGCCTCCTATCTACCCACCATGGATTAAAGCTGGGTATCAACACCAGAAACCAAAGAAAGCTTGAAAACTCAAAACTGAACAACTCACTACTGAATTTTTTTTAAAAGGGTCAAGATAGAAATTAGACTTCATAAAATTGAATGAAATTGAATGTACAACACACGCAAACTTATGGGATACAACGAAGGCAGTTGTGAAAGGCAAGTTCATAGTTCTAAGTCCCTATATAAAAACGTGGAGAGAACTCATACTAGTAACTCAACAGCATACTTATAAGTTCTAGAACAAAAAGAAGAAATTACACCCAAAAGGAGTAGATAGCAAAAAACAAACTTAGGACTAAAATCATTAACACAACAACAATACAAAAATCAGTGAAACAAAGAGTTATTTCTCTGAGAAAATCAGTAACATTGACAAACCCTCATCCAAATTAACTTAAAGGCAGAGAGAGATAATCTAAATTAACAAAATTAGAAATTAAAAGGAAGACATAAAAGATACTAAGGAAATCCAGAGACTCATAAAGACATACTTTAAAAACCTATATTCTGCACAGCAGGGCCGTGGTGGCGCACACCTTTAATCCCAGCACTCGGGAGGCAGAGGCAGGCGGATTTCTGAGTTCGAGGCCAGTCTGGTCTACAGAGTGAGTTCCAGGACAGCCAGGGCTACACAGAGAAACCCTGTCTCGAAAAAACCAAAAAAAAAAAAAAAAAAAAAAAAAAAACCTATACTCTTATCAAATTGGAGAATCTAAAATAAGCAGATAATTTCCTAGATACATACCACTTACCAAAGTTAAATCAAGATCAGATAAGTCATTTAAAGAGACCTGTAACCCTTAGTAGAATAGAAGCAGTAATTAAAAGTCTACTAACCTAAAATTGCAGTGCCCTGTGGTTTAGCCCAGAGTTCTACTCGACTTTCAAAAAAGACTTAATTTTTCAACACTCTTCAAATTATTCCGAAAAACAGAAACAGAAGGGACATTGCCCAATTCATTTTATGAGGCCACAGTTACCCTGATACTCCATCTACATAAAGAGCCAACAAAGAAAGAATTACAGACTAATTTCCCTTATGAACATAGTTTCAAAAAAATCTCAATACTTGTAAACTCAATCCAAGAATACATAAAAAATTAGATGTTCAACAAGACTCAATCCCAGGTATGCAGGGATGGTATAAAATACATAAATTGATAAATAAAATCCACCATATAAACAAACCGAAAGACAAAAAAATATACATGATTCCCTCATTATATGCAGAAAAGGACTTTGAGAAAACCCAATACTCCTTCATGATAAAAATCCTGGAAAGAGTAGAGATAAAATAAACATAATGATGGCATTTAAAGGAAGCCCACAGCCAACATCAACTTAAATGGAGAGAATCTCAAAGCAGGTCCACTAAAATCTGGAAAACAAAACAAAACTGTACACTCTCTCAGTATTAGTCAACACAGTACTTGAAGTCTTGGTTTGAACAATACGACAACTGAAAGAGAACAAGGGAATGCAAATTGGAAAGGAAGAAGTCAAAGTTTCTTTATTCGCAGATGATATGATAGTATACATAAGTAACTAAAATTTCCACCAGAAAATCTACAGCCGATACACACTTTCAGCAAAGTAGCTGGATAACAAAATTAACTCACAAAACCAATAGCCTTTCTTTTGACAAATGACAAATGGACTGAGAAAGATATCGAGCAAATAACAACTTTCACAACAGTCTCAAATAATATAAAATACCTTGTGATATCTCTAACAAAACAGTAAAATACTTGTATGATTAAAACTTTAAGACTTAAAAAAAGAAATTAAAGAATATATCAGAAGGTAGCCAGATCTCCCATGCTCATGGATTAAGCGGATTAGTATAGTAAAAATGGTCACTTTACCAAAAGCAATCTCCAGATTGAATGCAATCCCCATCAAAATTCCAACACAATTCTTCACAAATCTTGAAAGGAAAAATTTCAGCATCATATAGAAACCCAAAACCTCCACAATCACTAAAATAATCCTAATAATAAAAGAACCAAAGGAAGTACCGACATCCCCAATTTCATGTTATACTACAGAGCTATAGTATATAAAAACATGATGTTGGCACAAAATCAGATACTTTGATCAATGGAATCAATTTGATGACCCAGATAAATCCACACACCTATGAACATCTAGTTTTTTATAAAGAAGCCAGAAATACACATTGGAAAAAAAGACAGCATCTTCAACAAATAATGTTGGTGAAACCAGATGGCTTCAAATGGATCTATACTTATCACTGCACAAAACTCAAGTCCAAAAGAATCAAAGAACACTAAATCAGCATATAACCAGAAACACTAAACCTGATAGAAGAGAAAACTGGGCAACAGCCTTGAACTTAGGGGCATAGAAAACACAGTCTGAATAGAGCACTGCTAGCATGGGCGCTAAGGTCAACAGTTAGTAAATGGAACCTCAAGAAGCTGAGAAGCTTCTGCATGGCAAAGGGCAACGTCATCTAGATAAAGTAGCGGTCTACAGAACGGCAAAAGATTTTACCAACTACACATCTAACAGAGGAATAGTATCCAAAATATATAAAGAATTCCAAAATCTAGATATTAAGAAAACAAAAGATCCAATTTAAAAGTGGGGTGCAGATTTAAACAAACGTATTTAAAATAGAGGAATCTCAATTGGCCAAGAAGCACTTGAAGAAATATTCAGTATTCTCAGTCACCAGGGAAAGGCAAATCAAAAACTACATTGAGATTTCAACTTACACATATGATAAATGGCTAAGATCAATTTTAAAAAGTGACAGTTCAGGCTGTTGAGGATGTGGAGCATGGGGAACACTTCCCCAATGGTAGTGGGACTGCAAACTTGGACATCAGTGTGGCAGTTCCTCAGGAAGATGGGAATTGATCTACCTCAAGATCCAACTCTACAGCTCTTGGACATATACCCAAATATCACTTTGTCCTACCATACTTGCTCAACCATGTTCATTGCTGCTCTATTTATAATAGGCAGAAATATAAAACAACCTAGATATCCCTCAACAGAAGAATGGATAAAGAAAATATGGTACATTTACACAATAGAGTACTACTCCATTAAAAAAAAAAAAGATGGGGGGAGATGGAATGGGAGGAACAGGTGGGGATGAGAAAGAAGAACAAGAATACAAGGAGAATCAACTAAAATTAAGAGCCATCTTGGAGTAGTATAGAAGCCCAATATGTTAGAAGTTTTATTTTTATCAGATATTTTCTTTATTTACATTTCAAATGATATCTCTGTTCCCGGTTTCTCTTCCCCCTGCTCACCAACTCACCTTCTCCCACTTCCTGGCCCTGGCATTCCCCTACACCGAGGCATAGAACCTTCACAGGACCAAGGGCCTCTCCTCCCATTGATGACCGTCTAGGCCATTCTCTGCTACATATGCAGCTGGAGCCATGAGTCCCACCATGTGTACTCTTTGGTTGGAGTTTTAGTCCTGGGAGTTCTGAGGGTACTAGTTAGTTCATACTGTTGTTCGTCCTAAGGGGCTACAAACCCTGCAGCTCCTTGGGTCCTTTCTCTAGCTCCTTCATTGAGGATCTTGTGTTCAGTCCAATGGATGGCTGTGAGCATCTACTTCTTTATTAGTCAGGCACTGTCAGAGCCTCTCAGGAGACAGCTATATCAGGCTCCTGTCAGCCAGCACTTGCTGGCATCCACAATAGGTCTGGGTTTGGTGATTGTATAGGAGAAGGATTCCCAGATGGAACAGCCTCTGGATTGCCCTTCCTTCATTCTCTGCTCCATAGTTTGTCTCTGCAACTCCTTTCATGGGTATTTTGTTCCCCCTTCTAAGAAGGATTGAAGCATCCACACTTTGGTCTTCCTTCTTCTTGAGTTTCTTGTGGTTTATGGATTGTACTTTGGGTATTCCGAGCTTCTGGGCTAATAACCACTTATCAGAGAGTGTATACCATGTGTGTTCTTTTGTGATTGGGTTACCTCACTCAGGATGATATTCTCCAGATCCGTCCATTTCCCTAAGAATTTCATGAATTTATTGTTTTTAATAGCTGAGTAGTACTCCATTGTGTAAATGTACCACATTTTCTGTATCCGTCCCTCTGTTGAGGGACATCTGGGTTATTTCTGGCTATTATACACACATTCAGGGGATCTAAACAAAACTGCCAAAATGGGGGAGACAAAGCCCCAACTGGACAGCTCTTGTCACTAAATGAAGCTTCCAGTACGGGGATCAGGTTACATCTAATTGAGTTGTTGGCTAAAGGGATCCCAAAGGGATTCCCAAATGAGCCAGGCTGTAGCCAAGGCTATAGCTCACAACTGACTGCACGGGCCTACTGCTGAAATCAATACCTAGACAACTCAGTCACGAACCTTTGATCTACACTGGTGTCCTGTATGCAAGATAATG
The DNA here is from genome assembly GCA_019843815.1 of Montemys delectorum. Taxonomy (NCBI): domain Eukaryota; kingdom Metazoa; phylum Chordata; class Mammalia; order Rodentia; family Muridae; genus Montemys; species Montemys delectorum. The sequence continues at coordinate 10,885 of JADRCD010194436.1, read as the reverse complement.
CTAGAACAATGTGGGAGTAACCAGCCATTATCTGATTTAACTTAAAGTCCATTGTATGATATGAAACCCATACCTGATGCTGACTGGGTCACCAAGAACCTGAAACTAAATAGCCTACAGACCCAGGGTAAAACCAAATACTACTAGTCTCAAACTAAACTAAACCAAACTAAAATGACTCCTTCTAATGACATTCTGCTGCACTCATAGATCAGCACCTTGCTCAGCCATCATCAGAGATGCTTCCTCCTGCAACACATGGGAACAAATATGGAGAACCCCACTGCCAGACATTATGACAAGAGGGAGAAACCTTGGAACATTCATCATAAGATATGTCCATCAATTCCTCCTCTCAGGGCTCAGAGAACCCTGCAGAGAAGGAGGCATAAAGAAAGGGGAAGGAGGACACCAAGAAAACAAGGTCTCTAAATCAGCATGAGCGAAACACATAGGAAGACTGAAGCAGAGGGCACAGGGCTGGCGGATCTCTGCAATGTCCTTCACTTACACATTCTGCCTTCCAGACAGGCTTTTATGGGACTCCTGAATGTGTGAATGACTGGGTCCATTTCTTGGGCCTTCTCTTGAATTCTTTGCCTTCTGTTTGTTTTGTCCAATTCTTGTGTTATTTTTTCTCTTATTATATTTCACTATATCCTAGCTTATTTTGTTATCATTCCTGAGAAGCTTGTATTTAGTGAGAGTTAGAAGGGGAGTAGACCTGGATGGGTGAGGAAGTGGGAGGAGTAGAGGCAGAAGAAACTGTAATCAGTTTATATTAAATGAGAAAAAAAATTGTCAATAAAAGGAAGAAAAAAGAAATTGTATTTATTTAATATTCAAAATTCACATACATAGTCATCAACACTTGCAGGAAACTCTACCTGTTTTCAGTCTTAAAAATACCTACAAACTCAAAAGGGAGAGACTCTCGGAAGGCCTCAGGCTTCGTTTGGGAAGAGGTAAAGGAAACACATGCTTGGCTTTACAGAACTCCCACTTTACTGAACCTCAGCCACTTAACCTGCAAAACATTTTTTTAATTACTAATATGTTGTTTAATTTCATTAGCCTAATTGTTAAACCACAGTGTATCCTAAATGAATAAAAAATAAGATCATAAATAAGTTTGGAAATTTATCTATAGGAAGGCTAAGAATTAGTGATCGGAAAGAAAGAAAGAAAGAAAAAAAGAAAGAAAGAAAGAAAGAAAGAAAGGGAGGAAGGAAGGTAGGTCAAAGAATGAGTTTTATTGACACTACTAGAGTTTTTTCTTCTTCTGGGTATATATGGTTATTTTAGTGAACAGAGAACTAGAAATAAATCCATATTTAAAATATTATGTCCCAAGCAGATATATAAGAGATAGCAGCAAACTAATGTGGCTCTAATACAACCTCTTTTTGCTGCCAATAATCCAACTTTAGTTGCTTTTTAAAAATATCTTGGCCCAATGAAGATCTGCCTTTAAAGCAAATTTGACTTCTTTGACACTGATTAAATGTTCTAATTCCAAAGGACTGACTATTCCACATAGAAACAGTATCTGTGCAACTACCCCCTATTCTAAAGATCTGCCAGTCCCAACTAGGGCCCTAGTTTTGCTTTCCTGACAAACTTAAAAGACAGCAGGTGAGCAGAAGTTCCTATGTGGCTCACCTGACACAGGAAATGCTCTGCTCTAGGAGGCAAGGGACCATTTGTGAGGTCACTTCCATAGAGTATAGAGTTTCTCCACGGTAGAGACCAAGTACTCTCCTGGCCCACTATAGAGGCTATATCCTAGGCAACAGTTCACATTTTAAGGCTTTGGCTTCTGAAGAAAAGATGTTGATGACTAAAGTAATAAAATCAGGTGATTTCTTGCATCAGGATCAAATGTTCACACTGACAGTTACTATCAGAGTAACTGACAGATACTATCAGTATCTTAGGACTCTAAAGAACCTATCAACAATGTCTGGAGAAGGAGGAAGTTCTTTATTCAGTACAAAGAGAAAAGAACTAAAGCCCGTCAGCAGCTGGTTAACATCTAGATGCATCAACTAGCTCACACACTATGCTCACTGGCTCAGCCTATGCCACACTGTAAATTAAAAAAAAAAAAAAATCACTGTCCCCCCCCCCCCCCCCACACACACCTTTGGGTTCCTCAGGTGTGCTGTGGCCAGAGCAGCTAATGAGGCCATTGAGTTGCAAAAGCTACACTACTTTCCTTCCACATTCCAACTCAGATGCCTGGGTTTCTAAAATGCAAGGGGTGTGAGGTGAGAACCAACCTTAACATTCTTTACATGTTTTTTTCTTTTTATCCTAAGAAAGTTCAATCTCAATCAGTTAAGTGTTGAGATGAGCTTTCCAGATTGTATATATCAGGATATTAAATAAAGAAAGATATTGCTTTGGCATTATCTCATCCCAGAATGGGAGGTCTGAGCACAAGTACATAGTTAGAACATAAACTGCACTACATTTCTCTATCATCATGCAGAAAGAGGATGAAAAAAAAAATCAGTCATCATAATGTTGTGCTAGAGACTGAACATTTCCTGAAAGTTTACAGGGGAACAATATTGTTGTATGGCTCTTTGCCTGAGACTTTACAATATAAATGTTCTGAGATGAAAAACATTAATAGCTCAATTATAATGAGGTTCCATTATATTTGATGCTCCCCCCCCCCAAAAAAAAGGTGAATGTGTAGTCAGTTTCAAGTACTATAAAACTACAAAATATTTAGGTTGTCATCTTTGTTCCAAAATAGTCTCACAATAAAAGTGTATGACAGTTGAAAAGCTATTACCCATATTTTCTTGTTGAGAAATTCTGGCAAGGCAATTGAGACTTGGAAGAAACTGGCATAAACCAAAGTAGAATTTAACTCAGCAGGAGACTAGGGTAAATCAAATAAAAGCTACCTAGCCTCACTGGGCTGAAGAGACTCAGAGACTGCCATACCAAGGCAAGCATCCTTGATGGCCAAAACAATACAAGAGAAGTTATTTCCATTTAAAAATAAAACCCACCTGTGGGCATAGAAATATGGTGTTTTTGTATTAAGGAAAAAAAAATCTCTAAGTCCTTATGAAGAAAACTAAATTGATGGTAATGCCAATCAAATAAAAAGATTTGTGGCTCCAATCCAAACTGTTAGATGTCTCTAAGATACCAGAAGTCAGAAAAAAGAATGCATTCCAAAATGCGTTAGTCATTGAGAAGGAGAAGGCATATCACCCATGAGCAGATGTTGTGAGCAACTTCTCAACATCTAAACAAACATGAAAGAAAAGGAGGAACCAGGAGGTAATAAAATATAGACATGGTGTGAAAAGAAAGAATCCTGGTAGATATGATTATGAATAAACAAAAAGACAAATTTATTATTAGGAGACTATTTTGAGATAGAATTGCCCACACCAAATAGCACTTGTAGTACTTCTCAGAGGGCTCATGTATTACCTCTAGAAGCTAACACTGTGAAAAGATGACCTACTAGATAATGCAAGTCCTAAGGAACAATGCTACTAGCATGGACTTAGTGAATAACTGCAGTTGGAGGCCTCCTGGGGACAATGCTGAGAAAGCAAACACAGCTGCAGCATAGTCAAATATAGCTGGCCAAGACAATGGCATCCATAAAGTTAATCACTCTGAAATACGCTACCCTTATGTTCACCCCAAAAACTCAACACCCCTTCTCTCATACAGGACGTCAGAACAGAGATTGTGCACAGAAATATGCAGCTGTTCAAGGCTGATATAGGTATTTTGATTCTTCCCTCTCAAAAATCCAACTCTGAGGACTATGAGAGACATGGCACAATCCTTTCTTGAGATTCAGGAGAGGGTCATAAGCCACGTGGGCTTCAGAGTGGAGTAAAGTAAAAGATATGTACAAGGAAAAGATAATAAAGGCATCAAGAAAACTTTTTTAAAAAGATAGACTTTTGTATCCCCACTGAGTCTAGGCTGAAGGACAAGAAAGCAAAGAGTAAAATAAATAAGCAGAAAATGTAATTCTACACCAAACTCCTACCAAATGCTGTTCCTTTTTAATGTTCTTCATGTTACCCTTGTCTGCTATTTTTCTCCTAAAAATTTCAAGGACAAGACCAAAGGTCAGTCTGCAACCCAGTGCATGTTTTGGTTGTCTAACACCAAGTACCTTACTTCAGCTCCAAAAAGACAAATGAGCTGAGGTTCTACATGTGTGTTTAACTTTGTTTACACCAATAAGTTCTTAGGGGCTCATAGACTCATCAATCTCTCGTAATGCTCATTTTTGTCAAATGCTCGGCTTAAGTGCCGGATTGCCATCACAACAGTCGAACTGCATTCAGCATCAACTGCAAGCTGTGGCTAATGATATATATATAGAGAGAGAGAAAGAGAGAGTGCTCATAAAATAATGCCAGCACCAAAGAAGTACAAGCCAAGGAATTCAGTCAGGCTAGCATCATATCTAAAGGCATGGAAAGAAGAGAGACAGTTAGGACTTACTGCCATGACTCTTCTGTGAGGAGTCAGGCGGGGCAGCTGTACTTTCAGCACTGAAGCCACACTGAGGAGTAAGGACGTCACTACACTGGTGACATCCCAGCTATTTACCCACTAATATATAATGGAATTATCAAGCTGATTTTCCTTTTTTTCCGAAAGTGGTCTAGGCCAAAGGTTAAGACAGACCTGAGACCTTTGGACAGCAGTAATCATAATTTTTAATGTATGGTTGGTCAATGTGTAAAATATTCCTAAAACATAAAATCCAGTTATAAAGGTAATAACGTACAAGCAAATGTATGTTTTGTCACAATGGACGATATCTCAAGGAAGTGAAGTATTCTGATCAATAAAATGGAACCTTATAAATACACATTTACACGTACACACTCACTTCATATCTACTGAGCACACTGCCAAGCAGATAAAGTTTTGGCCTCTTTATCCCTCAGGATTAACTCAGTCTCTTCATATCAGAAAAGTAGGGCCTACCTTTGTTGCTACAGGAAGAGATAAGGAAAAACGAAGACATCATAGGGAGAGGATGGAAAAGATCATTTTAAAACTTAATGAACTCAAGCAAAAGCATGAAAGTTAGGTCTTTTAGGGTAAAAAATTATAGGATGTTGGACTTAGCATAGAAAATTCAAACACATAGGACTATACTGTATAGTATGTAAAAAAAGTTTTAAACTGTCTAAAGTTATGTCAAATAAGTCCGCTAAAGTTAACTGCATTCTGAATATTATGTAAAATTCATTGGGGAAAATTTTCAGTCCTAAATAAGTCTAAAAATAAACACAGAAAACGCAACTCCTGGAGTAAACAAACATGGTTTCCAGGGTTACATCAGAGAGAGAGAGGGAGAGAGAGAGGGAATCCATGTCAGTGAAGGGACACGCTTCCTTAACTACTGAGACTTAAAATCAAAACATTACACATATCTTATTTTAAAAGCACTGCTACTCAAAAAGGAATCTGGGTCAACTGGTCACCCAGGTAGGCGATTCCTACCCTGATGCTGACCTAACGCAAGTACAGATTATTTCAACTAATCTGACCTTAAGGCTACATATGCATGAAAGAACAGTACAGAATCAACTAAAATGATGTGCTACAATTTATTCTAAATATAGTCCAAATCTGTGTTTTCAGAAAAAAGCTGTATGTAATATTTTGCTGCTGAGTTTGCTGAGACTTTTGTTAACTGAAATAATTAAAATTAAACCCAAATCTGAATTTGTACTCATATGCCATTCTGAAAGCCAAGGGATTATATAGTTATTATCATTATATTTTAAATTGTCAGCTGATCTGAAAATATTACTCTCTCTATCTGAAGAACAAGGAACGTAATATACAATCTGCAGTTCATAAAAGAGAATGTTAATAAACCTCTGGGTTAGCACTAAAAAACGTGTAAATCTCCAACATGCTCAGAGAAGGCATTTCAGCCACATAAGTGGAATCATATTTCTATAGAAACAGTCGGAGTAATCACTTTCTGTCGTGGCTGAGGACAAACGGGAAGAGAGGAGCTGTTCAAGCCCTCCTAAATGTTCTCCTCTGTCTTTTACAAGTCCTTTAGGAGGAGTGTGCTGCTCACACTAAATGAAAAAGACATTCCCAGGAGGGAGGAGGAGGTTGCTATCCCTTCACATCTGGATTCAGAGCAGGAAGATATTGGATAGCACAATTAAGCAGTGATGATGCTAAGGGGGAATAATTATTTTACAATTACCTGTGAGCACCACATTTACTGCTCTAATTAGTTTTTGTTTCCCACAAAGGTTTTTCCAGGAACGCGCAGCTCCATTTCTCTTAGGTTCAGCAAGCACTTTTTCTTAAGGAAAACATAAAAATACATTTTCTGCACGGCTACCCAGGTAGCACAGTACTGACGGTGGCTTCATTATATGACTTGATACTTCTGCAACAGTGGAGATAGACAGGGTGGCTCCGGAACTCGGAGGTGCTAACAAACTGGAAACCATTAGTATTTTCTAAAGCCTTCCTTTCTGTAGTTTTGTAAGACAAATATTGTGATCAGAACTACCTAGCTCTTTGTGATGACATAATCCATTCCTAGTGGAAAAAAAAAAATATGTCCCTCCCCTGAAGAAACAAAACCTTCCAACAATAAAACTCTTAAGTTTGAAATAATGACTTTCAAAACTTGGTGAAGTTCAAATTTGGAAGTAAAACACGGCAATGACTTATTAATTTAGCCCCTTAAAACATGCAGAAAGTATAACATTTTCTATTTAAATGCTAATAAGGGATGTTATGTATTGTTGTTGAACATTTATAAGATTGTGGTTCATTTTTGTTTGTTTTTTAAATTCCTTATAATGACCTCAGATCCCTGTTATAAACACTACCTTCAATTTCCCCACAATATTTGTACTTAACATGTGCTAGTTGTATGCACACTCATGTGTAACAGATTTAGCATATCAAAACATTACCTGTTTTGTAGGAACTGAATGAGTGTTAATTTGAAAGGCACAAAATAACACACACACACAGGGCTAAAAAGAAATTAAAAGTTTGGTGATTTATGTAAAATAAAAAGACTGTATTCTTCAAAGGCCAAATAGTGTTATTATAGCTGTTAGGGTAGGAAAACACACTCCAAGGTAGAAAACGTCATACCATGAAATCTTAATTACTAGGTGCATATCTGAAAATCCTATCTCCTTTTTATCTTGTCTTTCAAGGCTCTTGTTTTCCTAGTTCAGGACATCTCATCAACAGAGGCTGGAGCAATCTCAATCCAGCACATTACAATTAAATAGCAAGACTTAACAACTAAAGTAATACCTCTGCCTGGATCAAAGATAACATTCGCATTCTTGAAAAGCTACGTGACAAGAGCTTTTAGTTTCAGAAGGCACCTGGTACTAAAGTAAGTACTGTTAACTGAGAGGCCCACCCCAACGTGCTCTGAAAGTCTTCAGGAAAGAGCGGTCTACAGGTACAGCTCTTCTGTCACAGGTCCATCTTAGCCTCCTTTCATGACCGTCATGGAACTGGGGACTAAATGGCCATAATCTTGTCGTTTGCCACATAAACTTTAAAAAGCCATACAAAAGGTGGGGAGAAACTCCCCAAATGCTTTTAATCATCATCTTGCTGGTAAACTTTGAAAAGTTTAAATTAATGTGTATTCTCATTAGTCAATTAGTTAATAAACACACACAGCAATCTGAGTTTGACTCAGAAACCAGAGTGTGTACAGCGACCCTAACAGGTGACACATTCTTCTTACAGGGTACAGTTTTGATTTTTAAGCATCTTCTGTACAGCAGGAACACTAGTGACCTTTACGCCTACCATGATGACTAGAGATCCTATAAATCAAGTACCCTGCTACACAGTAGCCATGCAACTAACTAAACACGCATCTCCTGGGGCCAGTCCTATTGCCCTGTAAGAGTTTCTTAATCTATAAAATGAGGTCGGACGAGATGGTCTCAAAACCTGCTTAAACGTTAACAAGGATGTCTGAGGGGCACCTTTCAGTTTGCTCACATACAGATAAATATTTTTTTTTTTTTTTTTGCCTGTTATCAACAAGCAGATGAATCAGATTGAGTTTCTCAAGTTTATTACAGTCAGGATGGCTTATTTTCTTTATGGCTACTTACTGAATGTGGAAAAAAAATAAATTTCATTTTTATCAGTAACAACTTCTTAGCCTTCTAACTCTGCAAATCTAAAGACTGATACTAATAATTTTCAAGTTGCATTTTCACCTGTAGTTTCTTATATCTAAGCCTTTATATATTGGTTATGTTTTAAAAAAGCAAAAGATAAGAGACTCTAAATATATCACTAATGAGATAAAACAAAGAAGAAACACTCATTCCCATTCTCAATGAAAACCAAAATGCCCCAGTTTAAAACAAAATTTAAAAATCAGTTCCATAATTTTGATTATGCTTTGCTATAATAGTTTATAATAACACACAAAAATAAAACTCTAACAGCCAATATTATTTAAAATGCTTATTTCCTTTTACAGTTTTCTTACTGAATGTTTAAAATCCCAAAACTTTGAAGCATATGGTCTAGCAATTCTCTATGACTCCAGAGCCAAAAATGACCTGGGCTCTTTAAACACTGGATGGCTCATGGGGCCATCAAGCATAATAATTCATCTCAAAAGCTATTTGTTCATCTGCCTGGAGGACTCAAACATATTACATCTTGCAAACTTATCTAATATATTCCTGTGGGAAAACGCCATTGAGAAAATATGTTCTGCTTTAGAAAATCAACACCGGAAAAGCCCCTATGCTTTATTTAAACTCCTTTTATGAACAGGCCAATATCTAGCAGACATCATTTTAGGCCACATGGTAATATACCACCCATGACAACCAGTCCCCCAAACAATAAATCCATACAGCTACCTTCTTCAGTGTCCAAATATGGCTACTGAATATACCACCTACGTGGGTTTCAAGCATTTTAAAAGTTATGATCTCATTCATATACCTCTGGCCCCCAAACACAATCTTAACATGACTTAATCACACACTCTTGTGGAAAATATGTCTCACTGTTCGCAGGACGTCGGAGATGTACAACAGCTATCTTGGAAACAAACAAGAATGGGATCATTTGCAAATTTCCTTTCTCTTAGTTCATTTAAGCAATAGCTGACAAACACTGAAAACAATCTGGGATTGATTCCAAAGGCTATCGTTTGGAAATCATGAACTTTTGAAAGGAAAGTGGGCTAGAAGTCATATTAAGATTCATATTTAAAAAAAAAAATCCAAAACTCCATGGCTGAGATACAAAGGTTCCTTTCAGAGCTAAGAGCCTGAACAAGCCACATTCATCTACCAAATGAAAAGGAGGAATTAAATTTTCATAATCCATAATTTAATTGACAAGAGACTACATCTTTCAGATCCCATTAATGCTTTAAATTCATACAGCACTCACTAGTTAGATGTATTATGTCACTTCTGTAGCAGGTGACCATAATTCATAATCATCAATCCCACGCCCTGATTCTCCCCAACATTCTAGTACATCACACACTGCCTATCAGATAAAACCAGAGAAAAACAGGGAAGACTTGCAAAGTAACTCATGTGCAGAAGGGATAATGTGTGTGTGTGTGTGTGTGTGTGTGTGTGCTGTGTGTGTGTCTTTGTGTAAGATCTGGATTTTAAAAGAAGGACAGGATAGAGATCTCTTGAAACCATCATGAGACTATTACTAACCAAGATTAATTTTTCAGAGGAAAGTGCCAAAGGGGGATTTGATATTTTAATTTGTTATCTGATTAACTCTGAGACAGGGAACCTGACTGTGTCCACTCAAGTTAGCAGCTCGAACAATACATATTTAACAGATTCTATTACCCTTATCTCCCACTTGATTTTTTCTTAAATTCTAGGGCGTCAATAATTGGCCACTGTGGAGTTTCTCAAGATTCTCAACTCATAATACTTAACATACCAGAAAAAGAATCTAGTATTTCAGGGGAAAGTTAGCTGCCAGGGAAATGGATCATAAAGCGTGGAATAGCCCGAGGATTTGGAAGAGTAACATAGGGTGCCAGAAAGCATATGGATGTTAAGTCTCAGTGGAGACAGCAGGAAAAATTTGTACATCATTTAACCAAGGGCAGCACCCTTCCCCCACTAAATCTGATACATTATCGAAAGCCTCACTTGACAAGAGAATTACATACATCCCATGTCTCAGGAGGACACAGACTTTCCCATCTTGTTCTGGCAATCCTTTTTCTATCTAGGGTTTCTTTACATAACATGCCTGAAATACAAGCGGATCCCACTGAGATCCCTGAGCTAAAGAGAGAAACTCCCCTATGCAGATAGACCAGACAGATTAAAAAACAAAAACAAAAACAAAAAACAAAAAACAAAAAAACATATTACACATAGTTTCCTTTCCTCGCGGATCTCAGCCCTCTACTTATCCCAATAACCACTCGATTCTAGTTTGGCGACACGTAAAAAACAACCGGGATCGCATTAATTATTAAATCACAGACTACCTATCAGACAAAACCATCCCGATTACGTAAAAATTACCTCTAATTTCCGCACGCGAGTACACCTGGCTAGTTTTAAGGGTGTTGTAATTATCCTCTTAACGTCGCTCGCTCGCTCGCTCGCTCGCCCTCCTCTCCCATCTCAGGAACTGAGTGAGTGCGAAAGCCAGGGCTGTTCCGCCGGGGCCACCCCGCATTTCTAAAGGCACGAGCGTGCTAAGCAGCACGCGCCCGCCCCGCCCCGGACCCCGCGCCCCGCGCCCCGCCGGCCGCTCCGCCCGCTCCGCCCGCTCCGCCCGCTCGCCCGCCCGCAGGACGCCGCGCCCAGCTCGGGGCCCCGGG
>JADRCD010194435.1:0-12003 GCA_019843815.1 Montemys delectorum | reverse complement strand
CAACCCCCAGAGGGCATGTAAAGGAAAGCTCAGCGTTGTCTACTTTAGGCCCACCCTGACCCCATGAGGTTGGTGTTATCACTTTCATGGTTCAAGCCTGTAAAACCCAGAGAGGTTTGGCAAGCTACCCGAGGCTAGCAAGCCTATAACGTGAATAAAGCTGGGCTGAGGTCCTCATTCTGAGGAGACAGGTTTACCCTCCTGAGAGCACTGCCTTTATCGACCTTGGGCCTTCCTACTCCTCCCATCCCGTACAGGTCCTCCCATCCCCAATCCTGCCACCCTGGGGACCAAGCTTTCCAACACATGCACTTTTGGGCAAGAAAAGGAAGCAACAATATTTGAGCTGTAGGAGCAACCTACCCAGCATGCTTGTTGATTTTATATTCTGCACATCGGTTGTAGGAATACAAAAGAACCACAGAAAAGAATACAAAGGCAAGTCTCTGTTTAGTTCAGGCCTGATGGGCCATAATAGAAGAGGGAAGAGGTCTACCTGTGGGTGGTGGGAGCTCACTGTGCATTCTCGGTTGACATGGTGGTTGATAGATGTGGAAACAGGAAAGATGGGTGTGAGAAAAAAACGAAACAAAGCCATGACCAGTCTTTCTCCTCATTACCCTGATATTTTCTTGTTTTCTTCTCAAACTAAAGGGATCTGGATTCCTAAGAGTTTGTGCATTTATTTGGTCCTCTGCAACTACTGAAAAGCTGTCTAGTGGTGTTAGTGAAGGAGGCAAGCTGGGATCCACATCTGTCACGGATACTCTTGCAAATAAATGTCAGGCACTCAGGTGGATGGAGGTAGGGCCCCTCCTGAGACTTCTTATCCAATCTGGCTCTGTTACTGTTTTTAAATGGTTCTTATCTATGGAGATAGGCACTTTTCTACAAAAGCAACCTGATCTGTTGTTGGATTTACTAATTATTTGAAGACTGGCAAAGCAAAAGTTAAAAAAAAAAAAAAAAAAAACCCCAGCCCTGGGAAAAAGGGACAAATTGTTGTGACAGGTGTATGTGACAGAGAAGCAGCTTCTTATAAAGGAGGAGCAAAGCTTGAACTGAAATGCTTGGCTTACCAAAAGTGGAAGCACCCCTGGTCTACCCCGTGTCTGTAAAGATCTGGGCCAGACCTAAGTTTACTTCGTATGAGTCTTACTATCGAATGAGAAATGATTATAAGAAAATCGAAGATCCTAATGAGATAGGATCTTGTTTACAAGAACACCAGCTTCTTTTCTCTCCTCCAGGAGGGGAGTTGGCTTTAGCAGCCTAAGGGAAACTGTTATTTACATGTTCTTCCCTGCTACCACTCACTGCGCTTAGTTCTCTCTGCAGAAATGAGCACAAGTAAAGGATCCCTAAGGGAAGGAAGGGGTTTATTACTGGGAATGGACTTTCTGCTGGCTAGACTGTTTATTATGAATTAAACATTTCATATCTATGTACAATGTGTCCTTGTCATACCCACCAGATCCCTCCCACCACCTCCCCATCCCATAATATATATCTCTTCTAACCTCATGTCCTCATAGCTTTAAAAAAAATAATCCACTGAGTCCAATTAATGTTGCCTATATGTGCACGGGTGTGGGGTTAAGCCGGCCAGTGGCAGTCTCGCCGAAAGAACAGTGACTCTCCATCAGAGGTCATCAGCTTTAAGTGGTTCCTCATATAGGGGTGGTAGTTTTGACCGTGGACTTGACACAAGGTACGGCCGTCTCAGTGAGAAATTACCTAGTGAAGCTGACCTGTGGACGTGCTGGTAAGGAATTTTCTAAGCTGGGTTAATTAGCGGGGAAGACTTACCCTGAATACACGCCACACTATTTCATAGGTGTTGCCCTGGACCAAAATGAAAGGGTGCGTGTATGCATTAGTGCATGGTGGTCTGCACTTGACTGTACAGAGTGCACGAGGACCTTAGTGAACGTGTACCATTTGACGTGACCACAGGACACCAGTGTGTCATTCACACAGGGGTGGCAGAGCCTTCCTCTTGGTCTGGGTCTGAATGTTGACCGGGAGCGCAGAAAAGGTCACTCGTAGCTTTTCTTCCAGAGGCACAAAGACTCCTTTCCTACAGAGATGGCTCCTGCTGCTACAGAGATAGCTCAGTCTTGCCTCCTTACAGCTGTATGCATTAATGCATGGTGGTCTGCATTCCTTGCAGAGGAAGGCTCTGCCACCCCTGGATGAATGACACACTGGTGTCCTTGACGAGGCTGTGGTCGTGTCAAACAGTACACGTTCACTAAGGTCCTCATGCACTCTGTACAGTCAAGGGCAGACCACCATGCACTAGTGCATACACGCACCTTGCCTCCACGTTTATTTACATGTAATAACCCTGTATCTCTGTTCAGCTGTGTGCCGAATCTCTGTCTCCCGGTTCAATTGTGTATAATAAATGCCCTGAGCTTCCCAGGTGCCGTGGCTTCTTTATTAGAGGGCTCAGTCTACCCCACCCCAGTTTGTATGTGTCCATGTGTGTCCATCTGTCCTTGTGCCCATGTGTTTGTCTTTTCCATCATTTCCTTACCACCCAAGCCAGGTCAAATCTCTGGAGCCATGCGGGGATTGTGGGTATCATGTGACCAGTTGTTTCGAGTTCCTGCTGCTTTGCCTTTCCCATAGTGGCAGACTGTAACCTGGACTTGTGGGTCAAATAAACCCCTTCTCTCGTAAGCTGCTTTGGTCAGAGCATTTTGTCACTGGCACAGGTAAGAAAGCTATGATGGCTAATCTTGTTTGTCAACTTGACTATATCTGAAATCAACTAAAACCCAAGCTTCTGTACCCCCATGAGAGACCATTTGATGTGGGAAGACTCAGCCTAAATCTGGGCCATACCATCTGGTGGTGGTCCTCATACAAGGGCAGGAAAAAAAAAAAAAAAAAAAAACGGAATCTTCTTGTCTGCTTGCTTTCTTTCTCTCTAGCGAGTTTATCTGTCCTGCGGCTGGAGCATTCCTTTGATGGTACTAGAGCCCACTTCATAGAAACTTAAGGCCAGCTGAGACATCCAGCCTCATGGACTGAAAAATTAACCAGTTCTTGGAGTTTCCATTGAGAAAAATCATTGTTGGACTGGCCAGGCCACTGTGTGGTGTATCTCTTTCTCCTCTCTCTCTCTCTCTCTCTCTCTCTCTCTCTCTCTCTCTCTCTCTCTCTCTCTCTCTCTCTCCTCTCTTACACACACAGAGAGACACAGGACACAGGCACACAGATAAACACACACACATACACACAGAGAGAGAGAGAGAGAAAGAGAGAGAGAGACAGAGAGACAGAGAGAGACAGAGAGTCTTTCTCTGTACACCACCACCTCTTTTCTTTGTATCCTGCATCCACTGTGTTACCTAGTAGGAGCTCACAGAGCTAAAGGAGGAGAATAAAGCTAACCTATGACATCAGATAACTAGAAATAGAAAAAGGTAGATGGGTGAACCAAGGAAAGTGTAGAGGGGGAAAGTTTAATGCCACCCAGGTTAAGTGGATGTGCCTGCTGCCCTGGCTGGATTCAAAGTCTCACCTAGTATCATCAGGATGGGATGCTCTTCATCTCTGTCTCTATAATAGCTTCAGTCACTAGTACATTTGCCACCTTCTTGTAGGTTCATATGGACTGAAAAGAATGGATTCCTAAGTATGGTGGAGTTGAGTATAATCCCTGCCTTGATTCAAATGCCTACCTAAAATCCTGTCACAAAGATCAGGGAAATATGAAACTTGGATCGTCATGCTTGGATCACATACCTACCTTTGACTTTACCACTGCTACCTCAGCAGCCTAGATAAACAGACAGTGGGAGGAATGACTCTCCAGGGAGAACTGGACCACAAGGTCATAGAGTGGTTAGTAGGACAACATGACTTCCAACCTTCACTTTTTTCAGCCGTTGTACACAACATTCCCATGTGCCTTCTACCCAGGATTCTGCCGGGACCTCATATCCTGCCTGTCATCTGCACGAAGGTAAGTTCAAGTGACTTATTGAATCCAGAGCAGCTGATGTAGGCCATGTCCATGCCAGTGTGAATCAAAGGTGTAGCAACTTCATAATGTGGATTTTTTTTATAGTAGTATAACACACAGCTTTTTATAGCAATAAGTCATGGTCTAAAAGAAAAGGGTGAGATGCTTGAGGAACACCACCACCCAACTGCCCACGTCCCTGTCCTCCACTGCTCTGAGTGCCTCTCCCCCTTTTCCAGTTGCCTTTCAACCCTGCTGTCCTTCCATTCCATCTAAGGCTTGAAATTGTGCTTCTCAACGAGAAGTTGGAAGCAAGCTATCAGTCCCTTTCTTCAAGATTATTAGGATGTTACCCCAAATGCCTTAGGTCCACCAGACTTGGTACCCTGACCTTGGGTAATTGTTTTGTGTGTTTGGAATCAGTTCCTCTGTCTGTAACTACAGAGTAGTAAAACTTGTTGCATTTGCTCTTAGGCTTAAGGAGTGCATCAAGTATTCACGCAATGCTTTCCTCTAGATCCCCTTCCCCTTCAGCATGAATCTTTCCATTTTGTTCCTTTTCTGATTCCAGATTGCATTAGCGCAACAAATGCTCATTTATACAGTGGGCTTTATAGATCATCTAACCAGCCTGAGTTTAGTCAGCTTGTCAGTGGTAGCAGCATCAATGGCCGGACGGACATCAGAATTGGAGTTCGTAACAGTTGACTGTCCCAAGGCAGCTAAACACATATGAATACCTCACTGAGTGAAATACATCATCTTTCCTTTTTGAAGATTTCTTGACAAACATGTATTCAGAAGTCAATGTTACTTAGTTATCATCAGTGTCCATATATTTACCTGGAGTCATGCACATCCCATGGCCATCTTTGCAACTAGCAACTTAGAGTAGTGCCAATGTTACAAATGGATGTGTGTGCTTGGGCTGTGGGCTCTGAAGGGTTTCTCACATGAGAGTGGAGGGGCCACTACAGGCCCCGTCTGTGGCTTTTGTTGCAGCTGAGCTCTTGATTTTTTTTGTTTTTGTTTTTGTTTTTAATTACAATTTTTATAAGTTTCTTTTAAGACTTTTTTTATTTATTATTTTTGAAATTATAATTATATTACCCCTTCCCCCTCTCTCCTCCATCCCCTTCCCTGTTATGTCTTTTCTTGCTCCTTTTCAAATTCATGGCCTGGTTTTTCATTAAGTTTGGTTACATGTATGTATGTATGTATGTATGTATGTATATATGTAGGTCGGTAGGTATATATGTATGTTTGTATATACATACATATGTATTTCTGGACATATCTATAAAACAAGTCTTGCATCTAAGGCTGAGGGATCACTGAGGACAACGGAGTTGAAGGACTGTAAGAACCAGAGGTTCAGAGTGTTTGCTGTGAGAGTGGGCCTCCTAAGAATGCCAGAAGCGATAACCATAAAGTCTCACCAACATGACTGCCCAAACACAAACTGAAGGAACGCAACCACAAAAGACATGCTGACATGGTCACGAAGAAGCCCAAGAGGCTCAACCCTAGACAAAGAACTATAGGAATCTAAGGAATGCCGAGAGTGGGAGAAACAGTATTCCCCCAGGGAAGAACAAATCTGCTGTTATCCAGTACCAAATGCTGAGCCTTGAAAACACACATAAAAGTAACACTATGCAGACCAAGAGGGTTGTATTCATATATTGACTATATTTTAAATTAAAATATAATTGTATCACTTTCTCCTCTCCTTCTTCCAGTTTCTCTCATGTCCTGTTCCCTCCAATTCCTCCCAAGGCCTTTCCACTTGATAGCATCTTTTATTTACACACACGCACCCACAACCTTTGTTGTTCATGTGTATATGGTTTCAGGGTTGACTATTTTGTTTTGAGAAACTAATTATGAGCCTCATTCCTGGGAGAGGCTAACTCTTTCAGCAGTCATGAGTTGCTTATAGATCTTTGTCTAGGAATTGAATTGGAACCCATGAGATTATTCCCCTTTTGTATCAGCATGCCTATTGATATTGTCATTGTTTTGGACTTGTTTATGCATTTTATGAATCCATTTCATATGAGACTTTCACAGGAGCTATTCTGGTATTCTGACTCCTACAATTTTTCTGCTCTCTGTTTTTCAGTGTTCTTTGAGTCATAGATTCAGGAGCTAGGATGTATCCATTAGGGCTTGGCTCTCTATTTATCTGTTGATTTCTGCATTGTGTCTGGTTGTGGTTTTCTGTGATGCTCCCCAAGGACTGTAGAGAGATGCTTCTCTGATGATCTGTCTATTTATGCATTGCATGCATTCTGGTAATTTTAGATGAATATAAAATAATAAGGTTCCTTGAGGCATTACCGAGACATCTTGACATGAGCTCTGTTTCAACCAACAAACCATACCATCTTCCAGTTTCAAACTTGCTCATGGTTGAGCAAAGCCTTTACTACAGGACAGAAATAGACAAAAGGCTTGTCACACCCTCATTGATTCCTCCTATTAAACAACAGATGACCCAGAGATGAGCGCTCTGCTCAGCATCAACTGGGAGAAGCTGAGAGGCAGGCTGGCGAATGAGATGCATAGCTCTAGCTGCTCTGGTAAAGCAGAAGTCTGCTGCCTAGAACATCACCCTCTTGCCATATGTGGTGACCAAGAATGATTTCCTGACATTGTGTCCCTGGCATGCTTCTGAAATATGCATTCTTTCATCTGGAGCCATTTGTAAATGATACAGATATTTACATGGATGTATTTTCAAAATGGCCAGTTGGCATAACTAGTACCCCCACTCCAATCTCCCATGGTAAACAGGGAAAGCTAACAATTTGGCGAAGTCATTTCTAAAAGGATGACTTTTGCCATTGTAGTCTGCCCTCAGCTGGCGTCCGTTTGTATTTTCTGTCTAAGCATCACCTGCCCCTGCTACCTTGAGTCTGCAAAAGGGACTTTCTTTCCTTCTCGGGGAGCCAGCAACCATGCCATGCAGACTGGTTATTTCCTGCAGCCTTCTGGTACTTACTCTAGTAAAACATTCATTGTTATAGACTGAAAAGCTCCAGAGAATGGGCACTAATATGTAGCACATTGTGTAGATTTCTTTTAGTTGAAAACAGTGGAGGTTTTATGACTATGGATACAGCTCATCTATAGGGAGGAACTCAATCTTTCCCAATTGGGAGTAGGTCACATAGAAACAACAAATGCAAATTTGTGAGTAAAATCTTCAATATTGAGCTGAGTATGCTGATGTATGTAATTCCAGCACTTGAGATGCTAAGGCAGGAGGATGGTAATTTCAAGGCCAACAGGGTCTATAAGAAACACCCCCCCACACACACACACACATGTGTGTGTGCATGAATGCATACATGTGCACGCACACATACACACACACACACACACACACACACACACACACACAATTAGATATTTGGCTGTGCTTGTGCAAGAGAGGAACTCTGAAGGTTTGTTTCCTACAATTCCTGACAGTCCAGCTTTGAGAACTAATCCCTTCCATGGAACCCACAGTCACCAGCATCCCATACCGAAGGCAGCCTCCCGTGCCCCATTTCTGCTGCCATCCACACAGTACACAACAGAGAGGAGATGAAAATCTGAAGTGGAAACTTCTAGTTCTTACGGAAAGTTACTTATGCCAAATGATGGCTTGCTGGGGCACACAGGTGAAAGGATGTCTTGTTAAAGCAGACACATGAAAGACTGTTTTCCTGACGTAGACACAGGTGAAAGGATGTTTTGATATAGCAAACACGTGAAAGGACTCTTGATGAAGGAACATAAATATGACTCCACAGACCATGGAAGATGGGCACTGAGCTTTAGTTTGCTTCGCCTTCCTATTCTTCACTAATGACACACATGCATTGTTTTGACTTACATAGCATTTTTGAGCTCAACTTGTGATAATGCCACCATTGAGAGAAACTAGCCTAAGAACTGTGCATGAGATTCCAGCAGCAGCTTGTTGCTTCCGTGGCCTGACCTTAGGCCTGTTGGCGAGCCTAGCAGTATCTTTAGGCTTGAACTACAGCTGCCCGGTGTCTACTTGCTGAAAGGACTAGACAGTGGCTACAGGTTTGCGCCTGGTGTCTGCCTGCCTAGAGGACTGGTCTGCAGCTGCTGAGTCCTGTTTGGTGTTTGCTACAGGACTGAACTCCGCCCAAAGAACTATTGCTGAACAGGTCCACTTCCCCCACATCCTAATAACTTTTCTCTTCCTCTACCTCTTCTAGGGGGTGGACTAAAGGAGAAGATGAAGCCTTTATTAAAAGTGAGTTGCAAAAATTTGTGCCTACAGAAATCCCTCAGCATTCTAGCTGAAGTCTTCGCCCCTTTTAGTTAATTCACTTTCTCTGCCCTTCGTTTGGGGGCTTGGGCTCAGGGCCTCAGCGATGTGGCGTGTGGTTTGTGCAGCTGAATTCCAACCTTTCACTGAGTCCCAGTGCTTTGCAAACGTATAACCTGCTTGATGCCAACAAGTTAACATAAACTTCCCTGTTTTACCCAAAGACACCCTTTATGTTTCTTTCGCGTTATGAAGAAAAACCACATATCACCAACTTTTGACTTAGTCTTCCTGAGTAAGTGGCTCAATCCACTGAGATAGCATTCAGTGCATTTGTCCTGTGCTGTAAGCATCTCTACCAGCTATCTCCAGAAGTTTCTAATTCTTCCATTGGAAATTCCATGCCAGGAAGCATTTATAGAGAAGATTTAGGCCCTGGACCCCACAAGCACCTTTAGTCTTGCCTTTTATATTCTGTAATTCAATCTTAACTTTTTTCTTTTATCTTTTTCTTTTTTTCTTTAACATTTAATGCATAAAATTTCGGGACATTGTCTGCATCTTCTCCAGTTGTAGAAGTTAGAAGAAAATGGCAGGGGAAGGCCTTGGGAAGCAGCTCTAATGTTTAGCACCTTGGCCTGATGCTCATATAAATGGTTCTGGTACTTTCCTCTAGATTTCTGGATACTTTGGAAGGGAGATGGAGCGATTCAGCCGGTGATTAGAGAGTTAGGCAATAAGGCGAGAGGAGAGGTGACTTCTGAATACACAAAGTGAGAGCAGTAATATGTTAGGATGCTGCCTTTGGGATGGGATGGCTCTGTTGGAACACAGAACCATTCAGGTACTCATTAATGTAGTTCCCATTTCTTGTTTTGCATCCAGGGCCACACTCTGTAGTCCAGGCTATCCTGTAATTCACTATGTAGCCCAGGCTGGCCTTGAATGCTCAGATATCCTCCCAAGTTCTGGAATAATAGGCATGAACCACCAGGCCCGGCTTGCAATACTCCCTAGGACCTAAGTGTGGTCTGCCTGTGTACTTAGACTTAATTGGTTACAGTTCACACAAACTGATAGAAGCTTGATAATATGAATAGATTTGATTTTACCTCTTTCCCCAAGTTAAAATGCCTATACAAATTGATCTTAAGGATAGTTAAGCCAAAATTGCCCTTGGCTAGTATTGTGAAGATTACAAATATGTCTAGGGAATTCACTAAACTTTCACGGCTTCTTATACAGAAGAGCTACTTTCCCTGTATCTTAGATTTTCCTTTGCAAGATGGGGGTTCTACTTTCACTGTCTGTGCTACTGAATAAGGATGCCAGGGCAAGATAATGTGAAACAGCCCACGGAGCACACAGCTTCGGACTTACGCTTGGTATGGAATGCATTACGAAAGTTATTGTTGGCAGTTCTTAAAGCCTCCTATTCATGTTTTTCTTTAGCTAATCTGAAAATTAGAATGTGTCCTTTGATCCTGTACATCTAATGGAACATGTTACAGAATTGGACTGAGGGGAAGAAAAATTCTAGCTCAAGATTTAAAATGTATCTACCTCTAAACACAACAGGATAACTGAGAAGTGGCCAGAGAGCCAGGTTTTCCATCTTGTTCCAGAAAGTTTTGTGCCAAAGTGAATGCTGTTCTACAACAATCCTCAGAACAACTGCACAGCTTAGGAAAGTCAGACACGGTTGTAATTATCATCCATGTTGAAATATTCAGCTTTGCCAACAACCCTAGGGGTCTTTCCATATCTACATAGTTTATCTACATAGTTAAAAATCTGCAGGAGTTTGTGATTTATTTATTTAAAAACATTTAGTATCTGCATGTGCATGTGTGTGTGTTTGTGTGCATGTGTGTGTGTGTGTGTGTGTGTGTATGTGTGCATTTGTGCCATGTGCCATGGTGTACCTATGGAATTCTGAGGACAAGCTGCAGAACTGGGTTCTCTCTTTCTACCACGTGGGCTTCATGGATCAAACTCAGATCTTCAGACTTTTAGACAAGTGACTTTACGCACTGAGCCAGCTCACCAGGTCTGCAAGGGTCACGTTTTAGAATGTATTCTACATCCTAAAACTCAAATGTTTCACCCTTTTCAAAATGACCACCCATTTAGCCAGCATCTCCTTGTATTTTGCAATCTAATCACTTGTGTGTACACCTCTGGCCACTAGAGTTTGCCTATCCTTTCAAATCGACAACGTCTTCTACTATCTCTTTCAGGGCTTCTTTCCCTCTGCTCTCAGTGGTTTTTTGATTATGTGAACCCTTAACATGTTTCCACCAGGCAAAAAGTACACAAAAGGCAAAAGCCACCCAAGGAGTGACTCCCTACTCAAGTTTCCTGGTTCCATTTCCATTTTACTGATTATAAGTTTTTCTGGGGGAAAAAATGCTAAGTACATGAATGTTTATATAGCCATATGCCTTTCATCCTCAAGTTAGACGCTGGCATTCTCTTGTGTTGTGCTCTCTGCAGTTAGCACAATATTATCAGTGTATAAAACCTGTCAGGTTTTTTTTTTAATTATAATTATTTATTTTGGAGCGTGTGTGTATGTGTTTAGGCACAAGCATGGTCACTGGCAGTCCCTTCTGTCCTCTTCCCATGTGAGTCTCAGGAATTAAACTCAGATTGTCAGGATTGACAGCAGCACTTTTGACCTGATGAGCATCTCAGTTCCTAAGATCTTTGCTCTTTTGTTTGTTTGTAACTAGCCACAGAATGCTCTATAATGTATTTCCACTGTGGTTCCTCCAATGTCTTCTCAATCAGGTTTTACTCCAGTGTTTTCTCACTCTCTGAAATCCTGTGATTAGTAACTTTGCATAGGTTACATAGTTTGTTTGAAGTGTGAGCTTCTTCTACTTGTATTGTCTAATACCTTGCATAAAGGCTGTGTCCGTTTGCATACCCACTGATATGCAGGCCTGGTCTCTACTGTTCTAATAAGAATGTGATTTTTAGCTCTTTTTTTTCAAATCTGAAATAATTGGTAGTATGTCAGTATACATTTAGCTTATATCTAAGTAAACTCAGACATCTTTTTTTTTTAACATATATGGTCTCTATGAATTTTATTTACTCTCTTCTGAGATTTTTTTCTTTCTCCAATTTAAAAATTTTATGTATCCAGATATAGTGCATACGAATCTGGTAAGCATTCTCTCCCATCTTTTCATTTATCATTTGACTCACAGTATATTTCCTCTGTGCAAAGGTTTGTAGGTAGCCAAAATTATTTTTTTTTTGCCAAAATTCTTAATATTTATAAAATTTGTATCTAGAAGGTAGGTGTGTGGCTCAAGCCTCTGACCCTAGTACTCTGAAGGCTGTAGTAGGAGGGTAATACGTTTGAGAGGAGCCTGAACTGTACAGGTACACACAGAAAAAAAAAAACAGCACAATTACAAAAAATTGTAGCCAGAAGTTGATCACACTTAGACATGTTCTTTCTATGCCTAGGGTACAGAGAAATTGCCCTGTGTTTTCTTCTAGTGCTTTTATGGTTTAAATATTTCCGTTTGCACTTAAGATCCATTTGGAGTGTGTTCTTGCACATGGAGTAAGATCCACATCTACCAATTATGTTTTTGCAAACAGCTAGTATACCCTGAATTTGAGATGGCACATGTCACAAAGTACATTTCCACGGTAACCAGGTTTCCTCCGGAATCTCTGACTGGGCTGCTCTCCGTCCTTGTGTGCTTCG
>JADRCD010194434.1:0-13846 GCA_019843815.1 Montemys delectorum | reverse complement strand
GACAAATTTTAAGTTTTCCTATCCCAGTTATATACTCATTGAAACAGGAGAGGGGATAAGGGGAGGGAGTAGGGTCACTTTGTCTTCTAGGAGTGCAGGTACTCTCAGGACCAGGAAATTGGCTAGGTGAAAAGTTCAGCAGGGAGAACAAAATAGAATAGATTTATAGGTACCTGTCTATATGATCCATAGCTATTTTGTTCCCAACTGGTCTAGTAGTTAGACACCTGTCCACAAGACCCATTGATGTTTGTTCTCAAAACAAAATGGATTGCTAGATACATAACCACAAAATCTATAGCAGGTTCTCATAAAAAAGTGGGTTACTAGATAACTAACAGCAAGATTAATAGCTATTTGTTCTTATTTGTGCTGGTACTTTCCCACTGAGGCAGCTGTTAATTTTCAACTGGGTTAGTACTTTCACACAGAGGCCAAGACTAAGCACTTATGGCTGACAGAGCAGTTAATGTTCAAACAACGTTGCTCCCAACAATAATCCATACATGTCAATAAGCAAATAAACAAGAAAACCATAACAATCCAGTCTAGAGGGCTGAGTATCCAGGATCACTCCAAGACAATATCTATAATGTTAAACTCTAGCTAGACTTATTCTCAAAACTCTCCTTGAGGTGCTCTCATATGCACTTCAACAGTGTCTTGGGACTTCTCACATCTCTCATTTTAGACCTATTTCCCCAGACAACAAAACTGACAGAAACATATAGACAGATACACAGACAGGCATACAGTAAAAGCAACCAGAAGTGACCACATGGAGACTTAAATCAGGGGGTCCAGTGACATCTCATCTCAGAATTAGGGCCTTATCTATCCTTTCCTAAGTGTCTTATTCAGAAGACTCCATAAACAGACTTACCTCTGAAGATGATAAATTCAGGAGACTTCCTGTAATTTTTTTTTATAGTAGAGGTACCATGATCCTCTGGAATTTTAGTACTGCAGGAAAGAGAAGTTCATGGGGCCCTGGAACGTCCCAGAGTGTGAGCCCCCTAGAAACTATCCATTCTCCATGCTATCACCCCAGAAGGGATCCAAGACAACCCCACCATCACCACCACCATGTCCCGGAGACTCAGTCTCTAGGGATCTTGCTGGGGTGTCCAGAACATTGGCAGGTAAGCCCATCAGAGACTCCTACCCATATTCTCTTAAGCTAGAAACAAAACCTTTATTGCCAGCAAGTAGCTGCATGGGGAACTTGCCCACAATTTGCAGGCACAAGCCTTGTGGCTTTTTGTCTTTTATGCACAAAAGCCACATTCTGGGTTGGAACACTTCAGTTAGCAAGAAAAGGAATGACAGAAGCCAAAAAGCAAGGTTAATAGAGTTAGGATCTTTTTACTCAGGAGCTTTCCTGTATCTATGGAGTAGGTCTTTGTTCCTGCTTTGGCAGGTATTGGGATATATGTGCTAGGTGTTAAGATCTGGATGGTGCCTCTAATATGACACTACTCATGCTGAGGTCCAGGGTCCTGTAACAGAGTTATATACATGGAAGAATACAATAGACTGTATAAATATGTGGGGCAGTTCTCACAGCCAGAGTCCAGTAGAGCAGAGCCACTTTGAACCCCGGAGACCTACTGAGCATTTGCTCAAAGGGACGGAAGGCGTTCAGTGAATTGCTCCTGAGACCATGGCTCAGATTTCAGCTCAGACCCCTCACAGCTGCCCCTGCAGGAGATGTGTGCTCTATCAGGCAGACACTGCCTCCAACTCCCAGCATTCTAGCTGGACCTTACACACAGTCATCTGACCACAAGCCAGGCATGCCACGCCCCATACAATAAAAGGGTGGTTTACCCCCTCCTCACTCTCTTGTTCCCTTCTCTCTCTCTTATTCCCTCTCCTCTCTCTCTTGCCTCCCCTCTCTCTCTTGTTCCCTCCTCACTCTTTGTCCCCTTCTTCCTTCTTCTTCTCCCCTCTTGCTCTTGCTTCCCCTCTCTCTTGCTCTCTCTCCTCTCTTTGCTCTCTCTCTCTCTCTCTCTCTCTCTCTCTCTCTGTCTCTCTCTCTCCTTCCTCTCCTTTCCTTCTCTCCACTCAACTAGCATATTTCCCCTTCCTACAATAAAATAACTCAGTCATACATTGCCTCCTTTTAATTAAGATGCCGTGCAGCAAACAGGCCAGCCCTGGGAGGGAGAGAGACTCTGGCCTCAGCACCAGGCCCCCTGTCACCCAGGGAGAGAGAGAGCCTCAGCAGGCTGGGCCTGGGCCATAACCCAGGCCCCCCCGCCACTTATTGGAACAGCATAAATACATTTTTCTTTGTCTTTCAGTTAAGAGAATAGTATTTAGTTATTTGGTTTGTTAATGTGCAATTTCTTCAATGCTTTATATATTTTGGATATCAGCCCTCTGTTGAATGTAGGTTTAGTGAAGATCTTTTCCCAACCTGTAGGCTGTGATTTTTGTCCAAATGTCTGTATCATTTGACACACAGAAGCTTTTCAGTTTTATGAGGTACTATTTATTAATTCTTGACCTTATTGCCTGAGCCATTGATGTCCTGTTCAAGAAGTTGACTCCTGAACCAATGTGTTTGAGGATATTCCACACTTTCTGTTCTATTAGGTTAAGTGTGTCTGGTTTATGCTTAGTTCTTTGATCCATTTGGACTTGATCTTTGTGTGAGGTGATAAATGTGGATCTATTTACATTCATCTACATACAGACATCCAGTTAGACTAGTACCATTTGTTGAAGATGCTCACTCTTTTCCATTGTATGGTTTTGGCTTCTTTATCAAAAATCAAATGACAGTAGGTATGTGGGTTTATTTCTGGGGTCTTTGATTTCATTCCATTGATCCACTTATCTGTTTCTATACCAATACCATGCAGTTTTTATTACTTATTGGTCTGTAGTAAATCTTGAAGTCAAGGATAGTGGTGCATACACATCCATAAGTTCTTTTATTGTTCAGGATAATTTTAACTATCCTGTGTTTTTGGTTTTGCATATGAAAGGGAATTGTTCTTTCAAGATTTGTCAAAATTTGTATTGGAATTTTAATGAGGATTGCATTAAATATGTAGATTGCTTTTGGTAAGATGTCCATGTGTACTATGCTAATCCTACCAATCCATGGCTAAGGAAGATCTTCAATTTCTTTCTTCAGAGACTTGAAGTTCTTGTCATGCAGGTCTTTCACTTGCTTGGTTAGGGTTACACCAAGGTATTTTATATTATTTGTGGCTATCATGAAGGGTATTTTTTCCTTTTATTCTTTCTCAGTCCATTTATTGCATGTGTAGACCAAGGCTACTAATTTCTTTGAGTTAATTTTGTAGCCAACCACTTTGCTAAAGATGTTTATCAGCTATAAGAATTCTCTGGTAGAATTTTTGAGATCACTTATGTATACTATCATATCATCTGGAAATAGTAATACTTTGACTTCTTCCTTTCCAATTTGCATCCCCTTGATGTCTTATTGCTTTAGCTAGACCATCAAGTACCATATTGGAGAGATTTGGGGAGAGAGGACAGCCTAGTCTTATCTCCAATTCTAGTGGAAAGGCTTTATGTTTCCCTCCATTTCATTTGATGTTGGGTATTGGCTCGCTGTGTTTGTTGAATATTGCCTTCATTGTGTTCAGTTATGCCCCTGTATCCCTTCTCTCTCAAAGAATTTTTATCATGTAGCAGTTTGGATTTTGTCAAATGTTTTTTTGGCATCTAGTGAGATGATGATTATTTGGATTTTTTTTCTATCAATTTCTTTTATAGTGGATTATATTGATGGATTTTCATATGTAGATCTGCCTCTGCATCCCTGGGATGAGCTTACTTGATCATGGTGGATGATATTTTTGATGTGTTCTTGGATTCAGTTTACATGTATTTTGTGGAGTATTTTTGCATCAATGTTCATGAGGGAAATTGGTCTGAAGTTTTATTTCTTGGTTGAGTCTTTGTGTGGTTTAGGTACCAGGATGACTGTGCTCAATGAAATTGGCAGTATTCATTCTGTTTGTATTTTATGGAATAGTTTTAGAAGTATTACCATTAGCTTTATTTCAAGAATCTGGTAGAATTCTGCACTAAATCACATCTAGCTCAGGACTTTTTCTGGATAGGAGAATTTAATGACTGCCTCCTTAGGGATTATAGGGCTATAAAAATAGTTTACCTGATCTTGATATAGCTTTGGTGATTGGTATCTGCATAGAAAATCATCCAATGCACTTGGATTTTCAAATTTTGTAGAGTTCAAGTATTTGAAGTAAAATATAATGAGTTTTTCAATTTCCTCAGTGTCCATTGTTTTGCCTCCCTTTTTATTTCTGAGTTTGATAATTTGAGTAATCTTTCTCTATGTTTACATTAGTTTAGCTAAGGATTTGTCTGTCTTGTTGATTTTCTCAAAGAACCAGCTCTTGCTTTTGTTGATTCTTTGTATTGTTCTCTTTGCTTCTAATTGATTGGTTCAGTCCTGAGTTTGATTATTTTCTGTCATCTACTCCTCATGGGTGTGTTTGCTTTTTTTTGAGAACTCTTCAACTTCTTTATGAGAGCATTTAGAGCTATGAACTTTCCTCTTAGGACTGCTTACATAGTGTCCCATAATTTGGGCATGTTGTACCTTTATTTTTATTGAATTCTAAACAATCTTTCATTTCTGTCTTTATTTCTTCCCTGACCCAATGGTCCTTGAGTAGAGAGTTGTTCAGTTTCCATGTGAATGTAGGCTTTCTGTTGTTTCTACTGTTAAATTCCAGCTTTAATCCATGGTAATCTGATAAGATTTATGGGATTATTTCAATCTTCTTGTATCTGTTGAGGTTTTCTTTGTGACCAATTATATGGTCAATGTTCTGTGAGGTGTAGAGAAAAAAGTATATTTTTTGTGTTTGGGTAAAATGTTCTATAGATATCTGTTAGTTCATTTGAATCATAACCTCTATTAGTATTGTTATTTCTCTGTTTACTTTTGTCTCAGTGACCTGTCCATTGGTGAGAGTGGGGTATTGAGGTCTCCAACTTTTAATGTGTGGGATTTGATCTGTTATTTAAGCTTTAGTAATTTTTCTTTTACAAATGTGGATGCTCTCACATTTGTGGCATAGAATTGAGATATCCTCTTGGTGGATTTTTCCTTCGATGAATATGAAGTCTCTTTACCTGTCTCTTTTGATTACTTTCAGTTCAAACTTTATTTTATTAGATATTAGAATGGCTCTTCCAAATTGTTTCTTGGGTCTATTTGCAAGGAAAACACTTTCCCAGCACTTTATACTGAGATAATAACTATCTTTGTTGCTGAAATGTGTTTATTGTATTCTGCAGAATGAAAGATTCTGTTTACACATCCATTCTGTTAGCCTGTGTCTTTTTACTGGGGAATTGAATCCTTTGATGTTGAGAGATAAACAATGGTTGTTACTTCTTGTTATTTTGATGTTGGTCGTGGTTGAGTGTGTGTCAGAGTATGTGTGTGCGTGTGTGTCTTTCTTTTCTATTGGTTTTAATGATGTGAAATTATTTACTTCTTGTGTTTTCTTGAACATAGATAGCTTCATTGGGTTGGAGTTTTCCTTCTAGTACCCTCTGTAAGACTGGGTTAGTGGAAAGGTATTATTTGAACTTGGTTTTATCATGGACTATCTAGGTTCCTTCATCTATGATTATTGAAAGGTTTTCTGGGTATAATAGTCTAGGCTGACATCTGTGGTCTCTTAGGATCTGCATGCTCTGCCCAGACCCATCTTGCTTTCAGAGTCTCAGATGAGAAATTGGGTGTAATTCTGATAGGTCTGCCTTTATATATTACTTGATCATTTTCCTTGCTGCTTATGTATTCTTTCGTTGTTCTGTATATTTAGTGTCTTGATTATTTATGGTGGGAGGATTTTCTTTCCTGATCTAATCCATTTGGTGCTCTGTAAGCTTCTTGTACATTATGGGCATCCCTTTCTTTAGGCTAGGGAAATTTTCTTCTATAATGTTATTGAAGATGTTTTTGAGCTGGGACTCTTCTCCTCCCTCCTCCTCCTCCTCCTCCTCTATTCCTATTACTCCTAATTTTGATCTTTTCATAGTGTCTCAAATTTCCTGGATGTTTTGTGTCATGAACTTCTTAGATTTTGTATTTTCATTAACTGAGATATTGATTTCTTCCAGCATATCTTTTATACCTAAGACTCTCTCTTCCATTTCTTATATTGTATTAGTGATGTTTATGCCTGTAGTTTCTACTCTCTTTCCTATGTTTTCCATCTCCAGGATTGCCTCAATTTCTGTTTTCTTTATTGGTTTCATTTTCCTTTTCAAGTCTTGTACAGTTTCATGCACATTCTTCACCAGCTTGATTCTGTTACCCCCTCTCAGTCTGCCCTCCCACAGTTCCTCATTCCATTCCTCACCCCACCCCTTTCTCCAAGAGAGTTCCCACCCACATCCCATACCCATCAGGCATTCCCTAGGGCCTCAAATCACTCTAGAATTAGGTGCTACTTCTTCCATTGAAGCCGGACCATGCAGTCCTCTGCTGTATATGTGTTGGGAGCCTCAGACTAGCTCATGTGTGCTGACTGGTTGGTGGCTCAGTATCTGAGAGATCTCAGCTTTCTGGGTTAGTTGAGACTGCTGGTCTTCCAATAGGGTCATCTTCTGGCCTTTCCCTAATTCAACCACAAGGGTTCTCAACTTCAGGCCATTGGTTGAATGTAAGTATCTGCATCTGTCTCAGTCTGCTGCTTGTTGGGACTCTCTGAGGACAGGCATGCTGCCCATAAAGCATACCATCACATCAGGCCTTATAGCCTCTCCTTGAGATCCCAATTTGGGCTAGTGAATGAATGGCCTTTCCCTCAGTCATTTCTCCATTTTTGTCCCTGCAGTTCTTTTAGACAGGAAAAACTCTGCATCAGAGTTTCTGAATGTGGCATGGCAACCCCACCTCTGGAGGTGGACTCTGTGATTTCCCTCTCACTAATGTTGGGCATTTTATCTAAAGTCCTTCTCTTTGAGTCCTGAGAGTCTCTCACCTCCCAGATCTCTGATACTTTCTAGAACCAACACCTCTTCCCCAAGGTTGCATAGTTCCATTCATTCTGATCGCCCTCAGGGATGTCCTCATTCTTAATAGTTGAACAGTATTCTGTTGTGTAAATGAACCACATTATCTGTATCTATTCTTCTGTTGTGGGACATCTGGATTATATCCAGCTTCTGGATATCACAGACAAGGCTGCTATGAACTTAGTGGAGCATGTCCCTGTGTGGTATGGTGGGGCATCTTTTGGGTATATTCCTAAGAGCTGTATAGCTGGGTCTTCAGATAGTGCTATTTCCATATATTTTTTTTTGGTTTTTCGAGACAGGGTTTCTCTGTGTAGCCCTCACTGTCCTGGAACTCATTCTGTAGACCAGGCTGGCCTCGAACTCAGAGAACCCCCTGCCTCTGCCTTCCAACTATTTCCAATTTTCTGAGGAAACTCCAGATTGATTTTCAGAGTGGTTGTACCAATTTGCAATTCCATCAGCAATGGAAGAGTATTGTTCTTTCTCCACATCCTCACCAACATGTGCTGTCACCTGAGTTTTCCATCTTAGTCATTCTCATTGGTATAAGGTGTAATCTCAGGTTCTTTTTTATTTCATTTCCTTGATGACCAAGGACTTTTAACATTTCTTTAAATACTTCTCAGCCTTTTGGGATTCCTCTGTTACAAATTCTCTGTTTAGCTCTATACCTCATTTTTAATTGGGTTGTTTGGTTTTTTAGATGTTAGCTTCTTGAGTTCTTTATATATTTTGGATATTAGCCCTGTACCAGATATAGGGTTAGTGAAGATTTCTTTCCAATCTGTAGGTTGCTTATTTGACCTACTGACTATCTTCTTTGCCTTACAGAAGCTTTTCAGTTTCATGAGGTCCCATTTAACAATTCTTGATCTTAGAGCCTGAGCCATTGGGGCTCTGTTTAGGAAATTTCCCTCTGTGCCAATGAGTTTGAGGCTCTATCCACCTTTCTCTTCTTCCATTAGATTCAGTGTATCTGGTTTTATGCTAAGGTCCTTGATCCACTTGGACTTGAGCATTATGTAAGGTGCAAACACAGATGTATTTTCATTTTTCTACAACCAACTACGAGTAAAACCAGCACCATTATTAAACATGCATTCTTTATTCCATTGCATATTTTTGGCTTCTTTGTCAAAGATCAAGTGTCCTTAAGTGTGTGGTTTTATTACTTGGTCTTCAGCTCTATTCTGCTCTATTCTGTACTTTAACCTATCTATCTCTGTACCAATACCATTGCCTTTTTCATCACTGTTGCTCTATCAAACAGCTTGAGGTCACGGATGGTGATTTTCCAAGAAGTTCTTTTATTAGTAAGAATTGTTTTTGCTATTCTAGGTTTTTGTTTTTCCATATGAAATTGAGAATTGCTCTTTCCAGGTTTTTGAAGAACTGTGCTGGAATTTTGATGGGGATTACATTGAATCTGCAGACTGCTTTTGGTAGGATGACAATTGTTACTATGTTAATCCTACCAAACCATGAACAAGGGAGATCTCTCCATTCTCTCGGGTCTTCTTTGATTTCTTTCTTGAGAGACTTGAAGTTCTTGTCATAAAGACCTTTTATTTGTTTGGTTAGAGTTACCCCAAGATATTTTATATCATACATGACTATTGTGAAGACTATTGTTTCTGTAGTTTCTTTCTCAGCCTGTTTATCACTTGTATAAAGGAAAGCTACTGATTTGTTTCAGTTAATTTTATATCCAGCCATTATGCTGAAGTTGTTTATCAACTGTAGAACTTCTTTGGTAGAATTTTTGGGGTCACTTAGGTATACTATCATATCACCTGCAAATAGTGATGTCTTGACTTCTTTGCCAATTTGTATCCCCTTGATCTCTTTTTGTTGTCTCATTGCTCTAGCTAGAATTTTGAGTACTATATTGAATAGATATGGGGAGAGGAGGCAGCCTTATCTTGTCCCTGATTTTAGTGGGATTGCTTCAAGTATCTGTCTATTTAATTTGATATTGGCTGTTGGTTTAATGTATAATTGTTTTTATTCTGTCTATGTATGGGCCTTGAATTCCTAATCTCTCCAATCCTTTTAAGATGAAAGGGTGTTATATTTTGTCAAATGCTTTTTCTGCATCTAATGAGATGATCATGTGATTTTTTTTAGTTTGTTTATATAGTAGATTACATTAATGGATTTTTATATATTGAAAATATATTTGATTGTGGTAAATGATGGTTTTGATGTGTTCTTGGATTTGATTTGCTAGAATTTTATTGAAAGCTTTTGCATTGATATTCATAAGCAAAATTTGTCTGAAGCTCTTGTTCTTTGTTGGGTCTTTGTGTGGTTTACATTTCAGAGTAATTGTGGCTTCATAGAATGAATTAGGTAGTGTTCTTTCTTTCTGTTTCTATTTTATGGAATAGTTTGAGGAGTGTTGGTATTAGCTCTTCTTTGAAGGTCTGGTAGAATTTTGCCCTAAATCCATTTGATCCTGTGCTATTTTTGGTTGAGAAATTTTTAATGACTTCTATTTCCTTGGGGAATGTGGGCCTGTTTAGATAGTTTACTTGCTCTTGATTTAATCTTGGTGCATGTTATCTGTTTAGAAAATCATTCATTTCATCTAGACTTTCCAGTTTCGTTGAATATAGGCCTTTGTAGTAGGATCTGATATATTTTTTTTAATTTCCTCAGTTTCTGTTGTTATGTCTCCCTTTCCATTTCTGATTTTGTTAATTTGGATACTATCTCTGTGCTCTTTGGTTAGTATGGCTATAGGTTTATCTATCTTGTTGATTTTCTTAAAGAACCAGCTTTTGGTTTTGTTGATTCTTTGTATAGTTCTCCTTGTTTCTATTTGGTTGATTCTGGCCCTGAGTTTGACTATTTCCTGCCATCTACTTCTCTTTGGTTTGTTTGCTTCTTTCTCTTCTAGGGCTCTCCTGTATTCTGTTAAATTGCTAGTGTAGGATCTTTCCAATTTCTTTATAAGGGAACTTAGGGCTATGAATTTCCCTCTTAGCACTGCTTTTATTGTGTCCCATAAGTTTGGGTGTGTGCCTTCATGTTCACTGAAATCCCTATTTCTTACTTGACCAAGTTTTCATTGAGTAGAGCATTGTTTAGTTTCCATAGATAGGTGGGTTTTCCACTGTTTTTGTTGTTATTGAGGTCTATAGTCCATGGTGAACTGATAGGATGCAAGGGTTTATTTCAATCTTCTTGTATTGGTTGAGGGTTGTTTTGTGACCAATTATATGGTCAATTTGGACAAAGTATTATGAGGTAGTGAAGAGAAAATATACTCTTTTGTTTTAGGGTAAAATCTGTATATATCTTTTAAATCTATTTGATTCATAACCTTTAATAGTTTCACTGTATCTCTGTTTAGTTTTTGTTTTACTACCTGTCCATTGGTAAGAGTAGGGTGTTAAAGTCTCCCACTATTATTATGTGGGGTTCAGTGTGTATTACTTTAGGAAAGTTTCTTTTATGAACATGGGTGCCTTTTCATTTGGGGCATAGATGTTCATAATTGAGACTTTCTCTTGGTGGGTTTTTCCTTTGATGAATATGAAGTGTACTTCCCCATCTTGCTTGATAACTTTTGGTTGAAAGAATATTTTATTGGGTATTTGAATAGCAACTCCCACTTGTTTCTTTGGACCATTTGCTTGGAAGACTTTTTTTCAGCCTTTTATTCTAAGGTAGTGTCTGTCTTTGTCATTGAAATGTGTTTCTTGTATGAAGCAAAATGCTGGATTCTGTTTACATATCCAGCCTGTTAGCTTATACCTTTTGTTGGGGAATTGAGTCTGTTGATACTGATAGATATTAAAAACAGATAGTTATTTGTTCATGTTATATTTGTTATTGGAGGTAGCATTATGTATATGGGATTCTCTACTTTTTGGATTTATTGTGAGATGATTAATTTCTTGTTTTTTCTTTGGTGTAGGTAACCTCCTTTTCCTTCTAGAATCCTCTGCAGGGCTAGGATGGTAAATAGATATTGTATAAATTTAGCTTTTTCATGAAATATTTTAGTTCATCTATCTATGATAATTGAGAGTTTTGCAGGATATAGTAGCCTGAGCTGGCATTCGTGTTCCTTTAGTGTCTATATGACATCTGTGCAGGATCTTCTTGCTTTTAGGGCTTCTGTTAAGAAGTCTGGTGTAATTCTGATAAGTCAGTCTTTATATGTTACTTGGCCTTTTTCCCTTACAGTGTTTAATATCCTTTCTTTGTTCTGAGCATCTAGTATTTTGGTTATTATGTGAAGAGAGGATTTCTTTTCTGTTCTAATCTATTTGGTGTCCTATAGGCTTCTTGTACATTTATGGCCATCTCTATCTTTAGGTTGGGGAAGTTTTCTTCTATAATTTTGTTGAAGAAATTTTCTGGTCCATTGAGCTGGGAATCTATATTCTCTTCTATTCCTATTATTCTTAGGTTTGGTCTTTTCATTGTGTCATGGATTTCCTGGATGTTTTGGGTTAGGGGTTTTTGTTATGTTTCAAATTTTCTTTGAACATTGTGTCATTATCTTCTAGGGTATCTTCTATGCCTGAGATTCTCTTTTCTATCTCTTGCACTCTGTTGTTGATGATTGTATCTGTAGCTCCTGACCTCTTTCCTAGGTTTTCCCTTTCCAGGAATGCTGCCATTTGTGTTTTCTTTATTGTTTTTACTTCCATTTTTAAGATCTTTGATTGCTTTGTTCAATTTCTTCACCTGTCTGATTGTATTATTCCATATTTCTTTAAGGGGTTTGTTTCTTCTTTAAGGGCTTCTACCTGTTTGCCTGTGTTTTCCTGTATTTCTTTCAGTGAGTTATTGATATCCTCCTTAAAGGACTCTATTATCTTCTTGAGATAGGATTTTAGGTCAGCATTCTGGTTTTCAGATGTGTTGGGGTATCCCAGACTTGCTATAGTAGAACTGTGTTTTGATGGTGCCAGTTTATTAGCTTCTGTTACTTATGGTATTGAACCTGCCTTTCACCATCTGGTTATCTCTAGTGTTAATTGGCCTAGGTTTCTCTGTCTGGACCCTGCCTCCTGTGTTGCTGGGTTGCTACAGTCTTCTGGGAGACCTGTAACCCTGGCTGTATCAGATCTCCTGGGAGGCCTTCAGATTATGAGGTCTTCAGAGGGGCAGACACATTGATGATCTGCCCTGGTAGAAGGCTCAGGCTGTAAGGAAGGTGAGGGTCGAGCAGAAGGAATGGCTCCCAAGTCCCCTGGGCTCCTTGGTGTAGTCCCAGATGCTGCAGTTATTTGGGAGGGTCACTTACTTATTGCCCTGGGTACATCAGATCTCCTTGGAAGCCTTCAGACTATGAGGTCTTCATGGGAGCAGACAGGCAGATGATCTGCCCCAGCAGAAGGTGCAGGTCAGTAGGAACCTGTATTTCTTTATATTTATTTGTTTCTTTTTTTAATGCCTTTGCCTTTTCCTATATTTTTCTGTATTTTTAAAGGAATTTATTCATGTCCTCTTTAAAAGCCTCTACCATCCTAATAAGACTGGATTTAAGATCCTCTTCTTGTGCTTCAACTTCATTAGGGTATCAAGGGTTCGTTATACCAGAATAGCTGGGCCCTAGTGGTGCCATTTTGCCCTGGGTCTTGTTGATTGTCTTCTTAGGCTGTTCTTAGCAGAAGTGCTTTTGGCCAAGACAGAGGTCAGAACTGTGTCCTAATTATCCTCCTTCTGAGCAAAAGGAGGTGTGGCACAGGAGAATGAGCAATTCATAAAGCTGTGAAGTATAATCCCTGGATCTTTCTTTTATAACTGTGTTCTTAATTTGTTTACTTATTTTGGTAAGTCATTTTTCAGTTGTAAATAATGAAGAGATTGGACAAAATGATATCGTAATTGTCTAATTCTAAGTGTCCTGAGCTTCATAAAGGATTTGCTAGATCTTTCTAGAACATTGCTATTTAACATAAAGTTTTGTGGTTCTGGCAATGCCTATATCTGACCTATACAATATGGTATCTCCTAGTCATCTGTAGTTATTTGTCAGTCAGAATGAGGCTAATGTAACAAAGAGACTCAATTTTTCATTTTGTTGAGTTCTAAATAAGTGTTTATTGCTTAACATGTATTTACTTGTGTTATTCATGAGTATATTTATGTGCATGTTGTGCCATGGCACACATGCAGAGGTCAATGAGTTGTAGGTTCTGGGGCTTGAACTCAGCTCATCAGGCTTGGCAAAAAGGACCTTACTCACTGACCCATCTCACTGGCCAAATTTTAATTAATTTTAATTGGAAAAACTATAACTAGGAGTTAATTGTACTGAACAACATAACTCTAGAGACAGTAACCAAATAGAGAGAGCAAATAATTGCTTCCCTACTACTGTAAGATCAACCAGCTTTTCTGTTCTGTTATTTTTGTAAGAATTAATCAAAACAGAGTTTAAGAATATCAGAGAGTACCTAGTCCATTGTACATACAGAATAAACGTTTGTTCTTCTATTAATGTTCTTCTTTTATGAAACTAGTGTCTAAATTTTAACTAACAATTAGCTTTTTGGTGTGATAATATAAACAATAGATTTACCAAACTAAGTTATTATCCAATGTGGATCAGTGTTTATCTTAATAGGGAAATAGGGCTTGGAAAATGATTGACAAAGTCATAAAGTCCTCTAAACTCAGAATTAAACTTTTTCCTTCTGTGGGATACTTTCTTTTCTTTTTCTTCTGTATTCTTCTCTCATACAATACATCCTAACCATGCTGCCTTCCTCCCTCCCCTCCTCCAGTTCCCCCCATATCTCCCTCTCCACCAGATCCCCCATTT